>JARHVA010003891.1:1335000-1392500 GCA_037957365.1 Torreya grandis | reverse complement strand
TACACAGATGCAGAGGAAGTAGAAGATGAAGACATCTAATTAGCCACTAAAATCCACCAATAAAAAATTACCAACCACCTCCCATCCCACATAATCAAGAGCCAAGGGGAGAGCACCCATGCTAGGGTTCTATCTACAAGAAATAAAGGATTCATAAATCATTAAATCCCATAATGCAATAGACCAAATGGCATAGTTGGTTAAGGGATTTGGGTTTGTCTCATATAGGTCCCAAGGTTGATTCATGTTACCTGGATGTATCTGACACACGTGGCTTCTAGATGGTTGTGTGGGTCCCAAGGGGACTAGTCTCATCTATCTCACCTCTTCAGCTCCCCAAAACTAGATAAAAAAGTAAGCCCAAGGCAAGGAGTTGCTATAGTCATTGTGATAGTCATGGGGAGACCTTGTGGTATTAAAAAAAAACACCCCATGAATAATCAATAGGAGTTGTCCCAAAAGGTGCATGCCTATTTTGGTAAATAGGTGTTTTGTAGAGTAATGGAGTGTAATTTGATAGTCATATCACACATAAATTTAAATTGTTAAATTCATCTCATTTTTTACATAAATAATAAATCTAATATTTTTAATGGAGGTGCTGGTGGAAAAGGAGGCATTGTGTTACTTTATATGGCATGGCAATAAGATATGTGAGGATGAGACATCATGTTTCATGATGAACTTGAGTAATAATGAAGTGATGCAATAAGACAAGGTCATAAAGAACATGAAAGCAATGAAATATACCTAGGTTGGTTGGGTGATGTGAGGAGTGACTTGATAATCTGGGAAAATAGGATTTTGTAAGTGAAAGAGTATAAATCACCAAGAGTATTTTTCAAGAGTATAGCATGCGAAACCAATAACTAGTGAATGCATTTCACCTTTTGTGCACAAAGCATTAAACATTTCACATTGGCCACTACTTTACTTCCACTCGCCATCCCCATCTAATCCATATATATTATAATATTATTAATACTATATATTATATACTAGTATTAATATTTATTATATAATTTAAAAATACATGATATTATAATTCTACTATATTATATTATTATTAAAATTATTTTTTCAGTATTTTAAGGAGTGTTCAAATATTATATTTTAAGATAAATTTACTTTTTTCACAATAAACCCTTAATATAAATTAATAAGCATGACAAAGCATTTATCTGAAAAGCAACAAGGACTACGTAGTTGCTAGCCCCTATCTTTAGTAATAGTATTATTGTGAATTTGTGATGTTGTTTGAAGCTATTATCATTCTTGTAATAGGGCAATTGATGAAATAATTACTAGATAATTTAAAAGAAAGTAGAGGTACTTAATTCACAAATGGAGAAGCTTTTACCACTGAAAGAAGTCTATTCAATCTGCCATGATAAAATACATGGTTTGATTAGATATTCATGTTGTCTATATTGCATGATATATAAATAATGTCATGAAGTGGCATTGAATCACATTTGCATCAATATGGATTGTCAAATTGACAAGCATTGAAAAGAAAGGATTGTAGCTCTTCATTGAAATAATAGATCTCCATAATATTTGTGAGAACAAATAATAACCTATCTAAATGACTTGTCACTAACATCATGATATTTGATATTCATACACATTAACAAAAGTCATTTATATGCTCAAATAAAATTACATGAAATTGTCACTAACATCATGATATTTGATATTTATATGTGGTAACAAATTTCATTTATATGTATAAATGCATTTAGTTATTCAATACATAATATTCAAATAAGTGGATATTGAATCCTATTTGGCACAAAACCAAACTAAAATCAGTCATGGAGCTCATTTTCAATTTGATTTGAGTCATTGGTTTTGTAAATGTATGTTAGCCATGTTATGATAAAATTTAAAAGCAATTGTGAAATGTGGCACATAGATGAAGCGTTTAAAAGCAACTTACAAAATGAAAGTAATAAATTATAAGTATTAGTGTGGTGTGGATATATGAATTTTATGCATATATTATGGAATACTTAAAATAAATAATGGGTTTAAGGGGGTAGGTAATGTTTTGAGATACCTTTATTATAATTTGTTATGTTGGTATCTATAATGTCTTTTTGGTGGTTGAGTGCAATTTTTTATTCAAAAAATAATTCTTGGAGAATGAAGATAGTAACAACTTTGAATTTATGTAGTCTTCATGTGAAATTTGTGTTAATGTAGATAGTAATGTTTTCAATGGCAGTCTTGAAAAGAAGAATTATATATTGATATTTTAGGAGTTTTAAGATTGAAAATAATGCAATGGATATAGACATAGGCACTTTCTTCTTGACAAGAGGTGCAATTTAGAGTTGCACTAAGTGGTAATTGAAAGGTTTCAATTGGTGCGCTACATTTCTTGTAAATGAATTAAAAAGACATGAAATATACATTTAAAATTGATAGAATTTCTCATCCCTGTCAAAATGCAAATATGATTTAGAATGAAAAACTAATGTGAAATAATCACAACATGCATTGTGTTTCAATGATTGTCCAATAACAATTATTTTATATAATAATTTTTTTAGAGGAACAAATGGACAAATATCAGAGTGGATGCTAAGATCTCTGGATCAAGCGAATGCATAAGATGACTTCTAGGTTATGAAACTCAACTCAAAAAAGCTCAAGGGAAGGGATATCAGGAATTTATCATTAATATAAATGAGATGGATGAATCTATGGAACCATCTATCAAAGATTATCCTTTTCTAAGAAACTTTCATGATGTGTTTCATGAAGAATTACTAGGATTGCCACCTAAGTGTGAGTTTGATTTATCAATTAAACTGCATTCTAAAGCACCGTATAAAATGAAAACCATTGAATTGGTTGATTTAAAGGCACAAATTTAAAATTTATTATCAAAAGGGTTGATTTGATGAAGTGTGTCATCATGGGGTGCACTAGTTGTCTTCATCAAGAAGAAGGATGACACTCTTTGCCTGTGTATAGATTACAGGGTGTTGAATAAAGAAACAATAAAGAATAGATATCTATTGCCATGCATTGATGATTTATTTGATCAAATGTGATGGGAAATAGTATTTTATAATATTGATCTTAGAGTAGGGTATCACCAATTGAGGATCTGTGAAGAGAATATTCTAAAAACAACATTCAAGACTTGATATGGGCACTACGAGTTAACAATGTTACCATTTGTATTGAAAAATGATCCAAAAACATTTATGAATCTTATGAAAAATGTATTTGTACCTAGATCATTTTGTGTTGTTCCTTCTTGATGACATCCTCATTTATTTCAAAGATGAGGAAGAACACTTACAACATCTAAAACTAGTTTTGCAATGTTTGTGGAAGCACAAGCTGTATGATAAGTTGTCTAAATGTGCATTTTTATAAAATAAAGTGTAGTATTTAGGACATATTATATTTGTAGATGGTATTTTAGTGGATCCAATAAAGATAAGAGCTATTATGGAATGGTCGACACCACATAATGTGCATGAGGTAAGGAGTTTCATGGAATTAATATGCTTTTACAATAAATTTGTTTCAAATTTCTCTAAGATAGCTAATCCAATTACCCCTATTCAGTAGAAAAATTAGACTTTAATTTGTTTAGATAAGTGTGAGGTAGCCTTTTAGGAATTGAAAAGGAGGCTCATTTTAGCACTAATTCTAAGAGTTCCTGATCCTAATGGTTAATTCTTAGTGATGATCGATGCATCTAAGGATGAACTTGGAGGAGTTTGTATGTAGGATGGATCTATGTTAGCCTATGATTCTAAGAAATTGAAGCCATATGAGGTGAATTATGCCCTTCATGACCTATAACTTGTTATAATTGTGCATTCTTTCTAAGTTTGGAGGCATTATCTATTAGGAAACTATTTGAGCTTAAGACTGATAACTTAGGACTCAAGTACATGTTCACCCAACCAAATCTAAATGCTCAACAAAGATGATGATTAGAGTTCTTATCTAATTATGATTTTGATATTAATTATATCAAAGGCAAAGAGAATAGAGTAGTTGATACTCTAAGCTATAAGAGGTACATAACAATCATAGATACTATTATGAGTACTTTTAGAGACCAAGTAATAAAATTCTCACTAGGAGATGAATTCTATGATCATGGTAGAAAAGCATTGTCTAAGAATGCTTAGAATACTAGGCATAAAGGTTTCAAGATAGATAATTATAGTCTTTTATGGTACAATGGTATGATGTATGTGCCTGATAAAGAGAATATGAGGAGCACAGTGCTAAATAAACTGCACAATGCCCCATACTCAGGATATCTAAGAGTAACCAATCTCATGGTTGAGCTTAGACCACTCTATTTATGAATAGGTATAAAGAGAGATGTAATGGATTTCATTTCTCATTATCTAGATTGTTAACGTGTGCAAGATGAACATGTGCATCTGACTGGATTTCTATATCCATACGATATACCAAAATAGAAGTGGTAAGTGATTAGTATGGAATTCATCCAAAGTTTACCATTATCATAGAACTGACATGACATGATCTTGGTTATAATTGACAAACTAACCAAGGTAGCCCACTTCATATTGGGTAACTTGACAAATGATGTACTTATGCTTGAGAAGAGATTCATGAAAGAAGTATATCGATTACACAATTTTATAGAGAAGATCATTTCAGATTGAGATCCAAGGATGAATTCTAGGTTTTGGTTGACTTTGAATTTAGATTTGGGTATGTAGTTGAACTTCAACACTACTTATCACCCATAAACTAATGAACAAACAGAATGAGTTTAAAAAGTTTTAGAAGATCTCCTTCATGTGTATTTCATAGATCAATAATACAAGTGGGAGGAGTACCTTATATTAGTTGAGTTTTCTTACAACAACTCATACCAATCAACATTGAAAATGGCTCCATTTGAGGCATTGTATAGAAAGAAGTGTAGAACACCAATCTATTAGAACAGGTTAGAAGACAGGGTAGTATTTGGACTTAAGATACTTTCAAAAATGGAAGAGCAAGTCAGGACAATTAGGTAAAGTTTGTTTGAAGCTAACCATAAGTAGGAAAGTTATTCTTATTAGAAGAGAACAACTAGGTAGTTTTCTATTAGTGATAAAGTCTTTCTGCTAGTTAAGCCATAGAAAAGGTTGATTAAATTTGGGAAGTCAACAAAACTTTCACTGAGATACATGGGACCCTTCAAAGTTTTATAAGTGGTCAATCTTGTAGCATATAGGTTTGCATTACCACCATCTCTAGCTCTTTTGCATAATGTCTTCCATGTGTCTTATCTTAAAAAATATGTTGTTGATCCTTCACATGTGTTGGATTGGAATGCTTTACAAGTTCTAGACCTTGGGGTGGTCATGGTAGAACCAATCAAATTAATTGCCACTCGTAAACTCTGTTTGCATAATAGAGAAGTGTCATAGTGTAAGGTAGAGTGGGATCAATATTCTAAAAATAGTGCCACTTGGGAGGACTATGATGAGTTTTAAAAGCTATTCCATATTTTTTTACTTGATTTTCAGCTACTTATTATAATATTTTTTGTTGAATAATATTTTAAATTCATAACTTGTGTTTGAATAAATGTCATTAGAATGATGATCAACTTTAGGGGGGAAAGATGTCACACCCTAATTTCTCTCTAAGTTGAATAATCTATTTGATATATGGATTATTATGGTTGATTAGTTGATTAACTAATGTTTGATTAAGCTTTATGTCATATGCTGATTATGGAATAATTATGTGATGCTTAATTTACATGATTAGTTTTTATGAGTTAGCATTACTTTTATATTCTATACATTATGATCACATTTGCTAATTATACTACATTATTTTATGGATATAATGATGTTTTAGGCTAATTAACTTCATTGTTGTGAGGTGGATGCATGACAGATTCTTCCCTTAGAATGTAATGGAGGAGAGCATCATCATAGAGGGTAGTTCAGATGAAGACATTGGAGGACGATAGAGAATGAATCTAAAAACCCTTGCACACACCACATAGTATATCATGTTTCATAATTGTTTGAGATAGATAACGTAACACGTTTTGTGTTACTTTTCTTTTAGGTGATTATTAATATACTTTTTAGTATGATATTGGTTGACATTGATGATGGTGTTGATTTGTTTGAGTGATTTCACTATTTTTGTGATCGTACATATCTTATCTAGTTTGATGTATTTGTTTGGTTGAATGGGTGAATTTGTATATGTTTTATTTACCTTACTACTTTATTAGGTATGGCTATATAGTACAACGATATGATGTTATAAAATATTCCATTTTTGTTATTGATCTATAAGATTTAAGTAATAATAATTAAAGATTATTATTAGAATATATATGTTTAATTCAACTGTCATAAGATATAATTAGTATTATTTTAAAAGTTATTATATTTGATTAAATATTGATCAAGGGTTTAATATCCATACTATAATAGTTATTGATTATATTGATTTTAATTGTTAAATTATTTAAAGAAATCATTGTATTTGTAAAGTGTATTTGTGGATAACATTTTAACATTAAACAATAGTCTTTATAAAACACCTAATTATATTACCATGTTATATAGTCATTATTATATATAGTCATCGCATTGAAATATAATGGTTATCAACTAAGTTGATATTCGTTTCATAGAATAAACATTGGGGTTATGTGACTTATGGTTTATTTGATTATTTGGTTGGTTTGTGAAGTCAATAACATGAAAATATAATTGAGATTATAAAATGATTATTTTAATTAGTTAAAAAGAAGTTTCAAGATGATTAGGGTTACTAACCACTCATTGACTTTGGATAAACATCATTTTGGAAATATCATGAAGTTTGGTTATGGCCTGCATGGTGGTAAATTGTAGCATACAGGGAGTTATATTGAGCTATTTGGGCATGCATTATGTTCAATCAATTTTATTGGTCATTAATGGTGGAGAAGGTGGTGGAGAGTAAGTTAATGGAAAATAATAAAAAGAATAGAGCGGGGGGTTGTGAATGGGATGGCACATGGCATATAAAGTGGAAGAGATAGAAGAAAAAGAAGGGTGAACGAGTGAAGGAAGAAGGAATATATTTGGCTTTCTTGGCATTCATAAATTCACAGGTAGGTTTTGTAATTAAATTCTTGCATGTGAAATATTGAATGTATTTTTGAATTGTACGGTTTATGGGTTTTTTAATTGCTTAAAAGTTTTGGAAAATTAGAAGAGCTATGGTATTCGAGGACACACACACACATATACATGGTAAAATATACAGTTGTGGATTGTGTCATAAATTTGAATTGATTTTACTATCTATGTATATATATATATGCACAATAATGTAGTTCTTGAAAACATTATTACCTTACAATGTATACATGGATGCTTGTTATATATTTTAATGTTTATATATAAAACATTAAAATAATGTATTTATGAGTTTGAATATAAAGCATAATAATATATTTGGACTGGATTTTATTTTATACATGGAATATGAACATTTATATAGGCTTGTGTTATAATGATTATTTCAAGGATGAAATAGCATTATAAGTTACTTGTGATATGGGTAACTAACAGTTTGGATATAATTATTACTCGGATGGTATATTATATTGATGACTATTTTTGATTCTGTTTATTATTTAAAATAAACTAGATATGATAGATTCATTGCATTTCATTTGATGGACTAAATGAATGTTTATAATATTTATATACTTAGCATAACTTTTATTAGCTAAAGGGAAATATTTTGTATGAATTTATTGGTTTTTATATTATTATATTTTTTTATCAAATTTCACATTCATGAACCTAAATAAATAGTGGATGGATTCCATTGGCTTAATTAGCATCATCAATGCAAGATGAGGACTAATTTGATTGAATGGTGTGTATGAAATTCACTGATCCTAGAGATCATTAATTATTGAAAACTTGAGCTAAAGTAATGTTTTAATTAAACATTGTCATTTCATATGTTGATATAGTTTTCATGTTTTTGAGATATCATATAAGAAAAAAAATTTATTTATGTTACAAATTATGTATTAGATATCTTCAACACATGAGTTTTGGTTTGTTACTCTATATTCCTACACCATTATTATCTACCCATCTGTGAAGGGAGGGCCATCCCCTTATTTGGGAAATAATGTAGGGGATCTATGGTTTGTGGTTGGTGTGGAAAAGTGATCAGATGATGCTCTTCCTCTTAGCTGGAGTACTATATTAGGGACTACACTTGAGATTACAGATTGATACTTGAGTCATGAAAACTTTGCTCCATGGAGCTTTGTATCATGTTTTATCATTTGAGATATTATTATGTATTATTGAAAACTATAACATTTATACATTACTTCTATAGTAGTTTTTGTAATGATGTATCAATCATGGCTAGATTTTTACTATTTCATTTATGATTAGATGCAATAATTATTATTGTTTTAGTATTGCTCATGACTTCAATATCTATTCATGGTGATCCTTAACTAAGTGGATTAGCTATAAACCTTTTGGTTAACTAAATTAATACAATAAGTTAAAGATCACTAATTAGGTTTTTCATGGTGAAATCTATTTGATGAATATGTGTAATTATTTTTAATTTTTTTTGCTATATTCCAGTAAAATGCAGTGGGATTGTTATAATGTATATATGTATGTATAAATATATATTATACTATTATAACTTTATATATGGATTGATATGAGGGTTAAAAAGGGCCCTCACTCATACATATAAAAATATTGAAATAAGAAGATGGTTTACGAGAACACATTAAGCCCATCTAGACAAGAATTTATCTCAAAGTAAAGGATAGCCTAAAAAATAGAAGGGGACAAACCCCGTAGAGATATAAATACAAAAAACCAAAAGAAACCACTCGATATGGCTAGCCTAAAAAGAAACCTTTCAACATGAAAACAAAAAAGAATTAATTCCTTACTACTAAGGTGACATCCACTTCAACATAGTTTGAGTACTAGAGCAAACTAAATAGTGAATTCATATTATTGGCATCACATAAAATAGGGGTGTTGGCACAAGGTTTCCTGGGGGTGAATTTGAAGATTGGGCTTCCACCTATAGATGACTGCTCACCATCTTCCCAAGTCCTATTATCTCTAGATTGAAAACAACACCTAGACTGACAACATCCACCATAGCCTATAGACACCTCTACATGTGATCTAAAACAACACAATGAATTACTAGTTTGGAAAGATCTCCCCTACCAGCTTGCCTATCATTTTATTTTTACATAATTACTTCCATACCTCTAGCATTACATAATTCCACTAGAGAACCAAAATGCACACCATCTTATTTTACTCAAATTTCCCCACAATCCTTTCCAAAGAGGACATATTATCCAAGATATTATCTAGTAAAGGAGTTGGCTCCATGATACCTACATTCCCCTCCATTATGCTTGTCAACACACCATGCAATTTCACAAACCTAGAATCCAAATGTCTAAAACTAGATAGGGGAATCAGACCCAAACACTGAAAGACAATGAAAGGAAGAGAAGGACCATCATATGCTACTAGTATATCAGTCCAAGCATAAATCTCACCTGTTAGCCCTAACCAAACCATGGTCTCTACCACCTTATGGTGGTAGTTCCTTATTTGACAGTGTGAAGCAAATTACTTATAAAGGAAAAATCAACATCTACATTAGTTTTATTATTCCAAACATCATGAATGTAATCTATACCTATAATAATTTTGATTACATATATTACCTCCAAACTATGCATCTAAAAAAATAAGTGGAACCACTGATTATAAATGCCATCTATCATTTGTCAATATGTAAGGAGAACACATGTTTAATGGAAGATACACAATCTATATATGTGAATAGAAGCACCACCACCAACAACACAATTCTTATTAATGTTTTAAACATAAAAGGGATTGGTTTTTAACAATAATCCATAAAAAATCCCTACTCACTTGATGCATATATTCCACATCAGACCATTTGCACATGGAAATATTAAAGACACAACAACGATGGAAATATATACACTTATATCTAGGCCATATTGAGAAATGGTAAGATACCATACAATGAGACTTAGATTTGATCGATCAAATCAAGACTTGACCATATATCTAAATGATTTTCCATGACATAATCACACTTTTGATCCACCCCCAAATTTGCTAAAAAAAATAGCATGTTAATTTTCTTCCCTATAGTAGTGATTAACAAACCAAGATGAAAGTTCATCCAAACTTTGAAAAAATGTACCATGGATATTATTCAACCTACATGGATATTTATAACAATTATAAACGGCATTTAAAATGAGTTTGGAGTCCCCTTCAATAACCAAGTTTTTAATCCCATATTGACGTTCCAATTGGATGTCCAAGACCACCACTTAGGCTTCAACCTCATTTTTGGTGCCATCTCGAAGTTTTACTAACAAGGCTTGAATGAGAGATCTTGAACAATACCTAATACTACATTCAACTTCAGATGCTCACAAATTCACTCTGGTAGCCTCATCAAAATTTAGCTTAAAAAATTGACTAGGGGAAGAATCCATGTTATAATAATTAATGCATATTAATTATCTTAGTTAAGCATTCTTAGGGTGTACACATGCCTAAGTGCTTAGTGGGCCACCCTTGCTCCTCAGTGGGAGACAGTGGCCTCACTACTCAGTCCTTAATGGGAGATAATGGTCTCACCACTCACCTAGTGGGAGGTCCACCTACTTGTCCTTCACTCACCTTTTACTCTCTCCTATATTATGAGTACCCATTAGAGTGCATTTTTAAAGAAGGAAGAAAGGAAGGATGGAGGCTAAGCAAAGCAATATAAACAAGTGACATAGAGGTGAGAAGTATGGAAACATAGAGAGTCTTTACATTGTAATATATTTTTGAGTAATAGATAGCTTTGTCTTATGTGCAATGCATTAATGGTAATGACATGCATATATGATCTTGGTTAGAGTGTTCATCACTCCAATATGGTATCAAAGCCAATAAGATTATGGATATTTCTCTTAGAATGTATCTCCTTCATGCCCTCTCTTAGGATATATTTATGTCAATGTATGTGGCCAAATCCTCCATTTATTTGTGCACATAGCCACTTTTAGACCATAATTTAGCTTATTCAAACAACCACTCACCTAGTCATTAAGCTGACTCACCTCGTCGGTCATTCAAATTTAGTCTTGATTATATTTAGGTGTGTTAGTATTATTTTGGTCTTTTATTTTTAAATGTTAAAAAAAACATAAAATACAAAAAGTACTTTAATCTTTTTACATATAATGTAAAGCTTTTAAAACATCTTTAAATTTATAAAGGGTAGTGGAAAAAAAATCTAGGGTGAGAGATTATTTTAAGTGAGGATACATTTTTTTAGTAGGGGATTTATATTAAAGTGTGGTGGACATTACTTTCAATGCTGTGGATCACTTTTAGGGGTGGACATCATTATTGGTCAATTTTAATTAAGTGGCAGACATATTTTTAAGGTGGGGCTAAAAAATGTTTAGTGGGGATTATTTTAAAGGGGGTAATTCATTTGAGTGAGACAAATTTTTAAAGTGAGTCAAAATTGTAAAAGGGATGATCATTATTGTAAAGGGTAAAAGTATTATTTTTTACATTAAACTCAACTTTCAAAGATGGAGGGGGAGATCTGATTGACAAGAGGTCAGACACCCTAAAAATTAAAATAAACATTTTTCTTATTCTCACCTTCATTTATGGAAGTTATTGCTCATTGTACCCTCTTGGTCAACATATTATTCTCACAAATGCATTTTCAGTGTTAATTGATGTCTATTATAGGAGGGATTCTTAATGCCATATTAAGTATTTTTAACACCCCAGATCCCCACACCCCATGCCCTTATCACTTGAACACTTATGGATGCATTTTTGGTCAAGATGGATGTCCCATATTGTATATGTACATTTGTTTTTCCACTTTATAGTTGATAGATGTGATCACCCTGGCACATATTTAGATTATTTTTTAGGCACATCTTTCACCATCCATATTCATTTGGGATGGATTTCAGATCACTTTTGATGTTAACATTAGCATTCTTGTGAGGGTTTTACTAGAGTGGTTCCTCCATGTTTTAGCTACATTGTCTGCACACATCTCCCTATTTGAGGAGCAAATCTCTTCTTCTTGAGAGATATTTAATCTATATAATTGACACTTTTTATAAAATTGGTAGTCTCCCATAACTCGAAGTGTAGCTATTCTATTGAATCTCAGTGTTAGCTTATCTTCTTTGATAGTATGATAGTCTTTTTCAGCATGATATGGAGATATACAATATCAACTTATTATTATTAGAGTAGTGTAATTAGTCCACTCATATATACCTTTTTGTATCACTCCACCCAATCATTAATAGGGGGGAGGTATGGTATAAATCCTATTTCTTTGGTTATCATATTCTTTGCTAACCCTTGACACACTGTATCTTTTGGCATTAGATAAAATTCACTCCTGCTTATTTAATTATCATGTTCCTTCCTAACCCTTTGCATATTGCATCTTCTGGTAGTAGATCAAATTTAGTTGGTGAACCTTTTTGCACTATCAACACCTTTGACAGTCTCTTTTTGTAAGATCTATTCTAGTGAATTATAGTGTCAATTAATTATTTTGTGATCGAGTAGTGGATCTAAACCACTCGTGCATATTTGAGTTCCATTGAGACTTTCAAGTCTATTGAGTGCATCTGGTGCACCTACTTTAGCATTGTGTTAAATCTTTGAGTCATGCTTCTTGGGATACCTTGCAACATAAGTTCTCTCTGCACTTTCATTGTGGTTTATTTATCATTGATTTTTTAAGGGATCCATATACAAAGTATCAATTCCTATTTGACTTGGTAGTTATAATTACTCAACATCTACATATTCAAGTAAGATGGATTGGTTACTATAGGAATACTTAATATTTCACTATGTATTTGTACACGGGTAACTCATTAGGCTTAATATCAAAGATTCATTTATGTTTTCTATTGACTCTCTAACCTTCACTTAAGAGAGGGTGTGATAATAATTAATGCAAATTAATTATCTTAGTTAAGCTTGCTTAGGCTATGCACAAGCCTAAGTGCTTAGTGGGACACACTGGCTCCTTAGTGGGTGATAATGACTTCACCACTCAATCCTTAGTGGGAGACAATGGTCTCACCACTCACCTAGTAGGAGGTCCACTTGCTTGTCCTCCACTCACCTCTTACTCTCTCCTATATTATGATCACCTTTAGAGTGCATTTGTAAGGAAGCAAGCAAGCAAAGAAGCTAAGCAAAATAATCTAAGTAAGTGATAAGCATGGAAAAATAGAGAGTATTTTCATTGTATGATATTTGTGAGTAGTAGATAGCTTTGTGTTGTGTATAATGCATTAATGGTAATGACATGCATGTATGATCATGATTAGAGTGTTCATCACTTTAATAATCTAGGCAATAATGACATGAGCATGATAATTTTCCTTATTTACACTTGACCCATTAACAAGGGATATATATGTTATAAAATATTTTATACTATTATATATATATATATATATATATAATATTATATTATAATTTTTTTTATTGATAACAACTTTTGATAGCATAGACCGATCTGAGATATAATCATGGGCCCAGATCCCCATGTAATTTATTAACTACCTAAATACCACTTGTATACCAATATTACATGATGTATACCAACTATTACCAATAAATACCACCACGGGCCTTGAAGATAACCATCGACCATTAACATCCCCAAGAATATAATCAACAGCCACGACTAACCTCATATGCCTTTCCAAAGATTTGAACCTAGGTGGGGCTTGAAACAACCAATAAACTTAACCAAATCACCCAAATATCATTGGCATATATTATACTATACTATTACTATTATATATAATATTATAACATGCACACACACACGCACACATGCACATGCACACACGCGCGCGTGCACACACACACACACGTTTTGGTAAATTAGAATTTAGTAAAGAAAACAAGTGTAAATTGATAATCATATGTCACTCAAAATGTATCATTGCTGAACCCATCTCATATTTACTACACTAAACATTAATCCAAAATATTTTGATATTTATTTTAATAATCCTTACAAAACATAATTTTATTGACAAGTGATTTCTTAAATTTTATGTTTTTTGCCAATAGTAATAAATGAGATGCTTATGGAGACAAACTCCAATTGTGGCCACATTTTCTTCTAAGGGTTTGGGTATGACATCTCTGTACGTTATTTATCCTAATATAATGGTATATATTTGTGTGTGTGTGTGTGTGTGTGTGTGTGTGTGTGTGTGTGTATTGGATAGATATAAGGGTTGGAGGGATTCCTGTCTAAAAAATAAAATCAAGAAATATTACCAAATAAAAACTTGGCTTGTTGGAAACAACCATGATAAGGCATAAGGCTAGAAAGAACCAAAAAACCATCAAATTGGTTAACTAGACCAACTATACCAAAACCATCCAAGGCCAAATCCCCCAAATAAAATCCCATTAAAAACCAACAACTAAAACCAATGCTATTTGCATGCAAACACAACCTAATATGTGAAGATGATTTATACTTATACTGATCCACCAGATCCAAACAAAGGATAACCATATTTATGTCAGTATCCAATGAAAAAATATCACCCACCCTCATAAAACAAGATTATAAAAAATAATAAAGTAATGAAAACCCTAGAAAAAGATAGTAGCATAGCTATGCTCTACGACCCATACTAGCCAGTAGGAAAGTCCAAGTCAAGACTGAGCCAAAATCTATGATAGTACCATTCATAGAAAACATACACCAAGGACAAATAAAAAACACAAAAATAAGCCACAAAATCACCAAAATAAACAAATAAGAATTAGTGTCCATCTACCAATAGAAGATGCAAACCCTGGTTGCCTTGACAAGGAGGCACCAAGCCCCTAAAAGAAGGAAAAACCTTATAAAATAGGGAAATAAAAATAAGGTGGTTTCCATTTAACCCTAAAGATAAAGTGGTATAAAATGAATGGATTCCATGAAAAACCTTGAGATAAAGGCTTAGAAGCCTGAACTACCAAAGCTAGACTAGAAACCAGTTGACCCACCAATTATAAAGAGCCTGTAAAGATACTTGTTCAACTTAAGATAAATAAAAAATGACCAATAGGATTCCATCAAAAGGAGATAACTAATCCAAATCTAATAATGTTAGAGGAGACATAAGAGTCACCAACAGGTAAAACCCTTGAACCAGTCAAGACAAAAGGAGCATGCCTAATCACCACTGATCTCTCAGGTAGGGAAAAACCACATCAATACCACCAGCATCTGTCAAAACCATAGAATCAATAAGAATACGAAAGGGGTTGGGGCAATGTAATACACTCACTTCTAAACACTCTAAGCAAGACAAACCAAAGGGTGGAACTAGTCTACCAAACTTCTCTCGAGCCTTTATCCCAATCACAACCTCAAACTCCTTAAATAAAAATTCTAGATAGGAATAAGGAATAGGATTAAGAGGAGAATGAATAAATTTAGCTACTAAATTCATCCCCTAGATGGGAGGAAGAGGATATAACCCTAACTCCTGAGTCACCCACACCCTATGCCGAGGAGCCACCTTAGACTAAAGAGTGTTGGTTTTAAGATTTCCACTACCACATTCCTCCTGAGATAAACATAAAAGTTAGGTCATAATTCAAGCTCCACTTCTAGTCCTTGAAAAACCCTAATATATTCCAATAGAACTTCCATAGCATCCTCTAACTCCCACTCCAACAAGCTAGCCCTCAAAAACCTCTCCCTTATAAAACTTCCACTTCCATGCCTCAAACCAAGCATTACCTTAGTGAGCTCTGACCTGTGCCTCCATTGCTCTCAAAATTTATAAGTATATATTATGATTACATGTATTCTTCACACTACCTATATTATAAATATTATAAAATATATATAATTATTATTATTTAAAATTATAATTATAATATAATAGTTTTATAAAATATATTATACTATTATATTATATATAGTATTAAAACATTTATACTAATTATGTGTGTGTGTGTGTGTATAATCAATATAAATGTTTTAATACTATATATAATATAATAGTATAATATATTTTATAATACTATTATATTAGAATTATAATTTTAAATAATTATTATTATATATATTTTATAATATCTATAATATAGGTAGTGTGAAGAATACATGTAATCATTATATATATATATATATATATATATATATATATATATATATAAAATTCATTTTTTTGTGTAAAACAAGGTTTTGTAAATAAAATAAGTGCAAATCAATTTTTTTACATCACTCACAAACACATCATCATTGACCTCATCTCATATTTTCTACACGAAGTGTTAAACCATAATAATATGATATTATTTTAATAATCCTTCCAAAACATATTTTTCCTAACTAGTGATCCCTTAAATTTTATATTTTTTTTGCCTACAAAGATAAATGAAATGTTTATGGAGACATAATCCAATTGTGGCCACCTTTTCTTCCAAGGTTTCAAATATGTATGGCATCTTTATATGTTTTAAAGCCTAAATTTAATGCTCTAGGTGTCAATATATTAGTAACATGGACAAACAAAATCTACAAGATAGACTTTGTGAATTCAATGTCTTCTCCCCACATCAATGACATTATAATGCTGAGTTGAGCTGCTCATTAGACCTGGATCCTTGTTGTAATGAAGTCATATCTCATAACATCCTTTTCCACCCTTGATAATAAAAAACTATCTATCAAGGATGCCACCACCATGCAAGTTAGAGATCCATTTCCAATGAGTGCAGCGCATGTATATCCAATAATTACCCTAAATCTAGGTCTGTTACACAATATGGGCCTTATAGGGTATGATATCACCTATAATACCCTATCACCATCCCTCACCATCATCAACCTACTCACCTTGAAATATTACTGTAGGTGTTAATATATTAACATCATATATGAATGGAAGCTACAAGATATACTTATGACCTCAATGCCTTGTCCCAACATCAAGGATTTTATATTGTTGATTCAATCACATTCTAAGAAAGAAGTTATTTTTTTCCCTTCAAATCTCTTGAGAGTGAAATACATCCCATGTCAATATATGATTTGATCTAGTACCAAACTAAATAATGACAAATATGTTTCAAAAATTTATTATGATATTTTAATTAAATTAAATTTGACAAATAACCATAAATTTTTTTGAATGAACATAATGAAATTGATTATATGTTATTCGTTTACGAATCTTAAGAAGAAGAGTTATGGAAGTGTCTTTCATTACATTATTTTTATCTCTATAAAAAGTCACTTCTCACCAAAATAAAGGATCTATTAAGTATAATGGTTTTCCATTGATAATCATCTACAATCAATAATTTATTTATTGAAAACATACTTGACATTTTACATATTTTCATAATCATTATTTTAAGAAATACTTTTAAGTCATTTTTATTCATTATAGTTAATCTTCATTATAATTGAACTTGTCAAAATGAGTGAATTATAAATTAAATTAAATAATTTCAATTTAACAAATACATGGTATTCCTTAAATCTAATATAAACATGTAAAAAATATTATATTATACTAGATACATAATCACCTCATATAACCATGAATGAATATTTTTCAAAATTTTATAAAAAATGTGTTTTCGTAAAATACTTGACCTATTTCAATTTATTTCTTTTAGATGTTTAATATAATATAATTTTATTTTATAATTATTTTTATATAAATATTATTTTATATTTATATTTAAAAATGATTCTATTTTCTACCAAATCATAAATAAATGCATATTTCTTCACAAAAAGCATCAATAAATCATATTTCTACACAAAAGCATTGACAAATCATATTTCTTCACAAAAGCATTGACAAATCATTTTGAAACCATTCTCTATAACATATAAGAGTTTTTAGAAAGTAAACCCTAACTCAATTAGATAAAGGAAAATACTGTATCAAAGGATCTAATTAAGACATATAACTTAAAATATCATAATTAACAATAGGATCATACATAAGTCTAATTAATCCATAGTTTTGGAAGAAATATCCTATCATCAAGATAAAAAAGTGTTTTACAATAAAAAATGATGTGCCTCAAGATAAATAAATTGTTTACAACAAGTAATACAATACAAGATTTCCCTTTGGAAAAATCATAGCTCAAGAAAGCACTAAAAATGTAGTGTTAAGGGGTTTAATTAAACCACATCAAAGAAATCCTGAAACTCGTAACATCAAATATCATTTTGTTAACAAATTTTTGAAGTATGCAAAGAATTTACCCTCAAAATCAAACTTTAGATCAATTTAACCACCAAATATACAGTGTTTAGGGCTCTAATTAATAGTAGAACTTAAAATAAATTTATTGCATGTAAAAGGAGGTGTAATATTTTCTTAACATCAAAATTTATTTTATCACCTATTCATTGTAAAATACAAGATTTATCCTTGAAAACTAAAACTTGGATCATTAATCACTAAAAATGTACTGTCAAGGTATTCAAGGAAGTGACACCACCTTCATAACAATAAGGAACATTGTTTCATTAACCCATCTTTTGTAGCATTCAACACAATACAAGATTTGTACACAAAAAATAAACCCTATTAGAAGTAATAGATTTTACCTGAATACATCAAAATTTTAGTGTCCAAGAGTCTACTTAAACTTTAAAATTAAAATAATCCCCACATACAATAAAGTGCAAATTTATTCATATACACAACAAAAATTATGTATTACACTTGAGAGATAATGTTAGATTCTCCATAAAAAATTAACTTTTTATGCCAACATTTTTTTGCAACATAAAAAATATCTATATAGTAAACCCTAACTTTATCCTCGAGACCTAAACCCTAGATCAATAAATCCCCAAAAATCCATTTCTAGCAATTGAACTAAACCACATAGATTTAAAAAAAATCTATAAAGTAACTATAGTTTTTTTTAAATTCTATAATTGAAAAATAAAATTGAATGGAAAAAATAAAAAATCTAATTATTTCCAATTGTATATACTACAATGGGTTACTTTTATATGTTGCAACATTTTATTTTTAAGTAATCTTATGACATACTGCATCATTATAAAACCCATACATTTTCCATAATAGGGTAACAAGCCAATAGTTTGTAAGCAATTCACAATTTCCTAAAGCTAAAACCAAAAAATCATGATTTTTTTTGAAATATATTACTACCAAGTGTGAAAAGAGAACTGCCATGTGAATGTAATTAACAATTTCTCAAATTTGAAATAAAAAAAATCATCAAAATGTATTGCTGTCAACTGGGATAAAGAGACTTACCATGTGAATATTGAAGGATTTTCATATAGGAAGCAATATTCAAACTCAAATTCCATTGTAACCATTAGAAGTGAATAAATAAACCATCCAATTCTAAATAATCCAAACAAATAACTACATGAACCCAAACATAATCATTCTAAAACATAAGATTTCCTATAAATTTTACTATTTTGAAACTTAATTATCACAACACCACTAAAAATACAACCACTGCAAAAGTTACATAGACAATCCTCCTCCTCAATAACCTTAGTACCCAACCCCATAATCCCTTATAGGGGAACTTGTGAAATAGGAAAAAATGAGTACAACTCCTCCTTGGCATCTTCTTCAAGGCTGCACTTTATGGAGTGTGAACCCTAAACCTCATAGGCACACTCCTAATGCCCCTATTCCACATCACTTTGTTCAACTTCACATTGAATCTCACATCAGTTGTCCCCATGGCCTTCTAGGAAAATTTATTGATATCCTTTATGGTATTTAGTGCCATTTTATTAAAAGTACTAAAAATAAAACCCTAATAAATATGACATATAAAAACCCTAAAAAATAAAAATAACAATCCATTTCTAGTTTTGAGACTTCTTTCCAAATTAGCTATTTGAGATTTTTGTATATTTTACTATAATTAACTCGATCTAAGATAAATTAATTATCATTTGATGAAAAAAATGCAGCAAAAAAACCAAGCATACCAGCAATGAAGGCACTTGTGCAGATTTATGGTGTACTCCTTAGGTATGACCTATTCTTTATGGCTCTTTCCCTTCTCAACCATTGTGCTCTTTGAATCTCAACCCTCCTCTAATATCTAGATACTACTACATAGATATTTAGTAGTTTGAAACCCTAGATAAAATAACATTCGACCATTAAAACCCTCTCACTACCTCCACATAATTTCTTCTTCAAATTTGGCATAATTTATGATAGCAACGAATAAAGCATAATGCATAGACTTTATAAATAATGAAAATGAAGTTGGTAGAAAGTTTTTTTTGTGAATCTTCCATTAAATTCATAGATGTAAATATTTTATAAGCATACCCATTCAATATTGAAACTTGTTGTGTAAAACTTGAATAACTAGCAAACACTGAACAACTTGTTACATAATCAATGCCTTTAAACTATTTTTATCATTAATTGATGTTTAGACTAAACTATGATTAACACTAAATAATAATTAGATGAAAAAGTCTTGTGCCTTGCCATAAATCACCTCCAATGTAAATTAAGTATATTTTCCATTGTATATCACTATAAGTACTAATTTTATATTTTATAAAGTTTTTTCCACACCATTAAATTTTTAATTTCTATGAGTGTGTTCATTTTTAATTTCAACCTTAACTTTGATGTTTATTTGACTATTACTAAGTAGTTTTGGAGTAGATGTGGAATTTGAGATATTGGCTTATGAAGGTCTCATGTTTGACAAAGGAGGAGTAGAAGATCATCTCTTAGATGAATAAAAGATGAGATATATTGAGGGAAATTTTAATTTTATTAACACATATTTTATTATAGGTAATGGAGAATATACAGTAACTACGAAAGAGTGTGGAGTAAATAAGTGAAACATTGTGATGAGGAGGAAATAATGGTTGATGAATCTGTAAATGGAAAAATTAATTTTTTTTGGGTTGATCCAAAGAGCCTTTGTATAGGTAAGGATGAAGAGTCTCACCCACGTGCAATGGAAACAAGCAATGAAGTAGAGCTGGTGGATATATTTATACAAGGTGAAGTCAAAGACATAGAAGTTGTTACATATAAGGAAGCAACACACATAAGAGTTGGTTAAGGAAAGAATGAGTAGTTGATGGCATTATTAACCCAAGTAAAAGTGTACAAGAGGATGAGATAGGTGATGAAGAAGGTGAAGAGAGGTTGGAATATGAATCATTCTAAAAGGATATGGATGAACTCTATGATGAAATATTGAAGGCATAAAAAATAAATAAAGATATTTATATAATAGAAGTAGTGGAGTTGTTTGATATTACAGTGATGGTAATAGAATAGGATGCTATGAATACTAACCTATTGATATCCATGAGATTATGGGTAATCATGTTGATAACCATGGAGGTCACCCTCTAAATTTACTTCTTAATGCCACCTATTAGTGATAACATAACATCACCCCCAATGCCACCTCCCTAATGTGAATGTAAATCTAGCTATAATGTTCAACATTTGGAAAAAAAACCCAAGTGGCACTAAGTTGACCTAAAAGTGACTTAGATATGAATTTAAATGGTCAAAATATTATAGTGCTTATAGAATTTATCTATCAACTATTTTACTCAAAATTGAAATGTTATCCTTCAATTTATCTATGTAAATACTAATCAAAGTTGGAGAGATTAGATAACCTTGTTTAACACCAATGGTGCTATGAAATATACTATAAACTAGTTATATCTGGCCAACCACCTTCTCATTAAATTTTGTAAAAATAATAACAAAAGGTTTTGGAATATTTAGATTGTGAATCCATTAGATTAGAATTTGTCTTTGAATAGTGTAAAATTACCAATGAAAATCAACAAAATAATAGTAAACTTTACACTTATTTTCTCTTGCTACTTTGATTAGAACTTTAAGTATCAATATATGATCTATTTTTCATTGATTATGTCTACAACCAACATTCCCTTTTGACCAAAGTTTCTGTTACTCTATAAATATGTATTCAAAAATCCACTATTTTAGTAAAGTTACACATATATAGAAATTGTAGTCACTCAAATTTGGTCATGAATACTTGATAATATTAATTTTGGTCCACTTTTACTTTAATTTACTTGAGCACTTAATCTAGACCTATTTTACCACCTCACTCTATCATAAAAACTTATACAGATCCATCTCTTTCTACGTTTCTATATCACATCTATATAAATATTCTTAATCACTAATAACATCTCTAAACATTTGCATGGACATCCCAGATCTTAAGTTTCAAATGTTACCCTCTATTACAAAATTGAACAATATGGATCGATAGTGGTAGTAAATATTGACCCTTGTGGGTGGATCCTATCCCCTACCTCTGTAATGACTTTTTTTCAAATTTAGACCCTCCTTTATGATTTGTGGGTGTAGCCCAAGGTTTTCCCCTTTTGCATGGACAAAGACACATCTAAGTCATTTATTCTATTACTTTAATATTTCATTATCGAGGTGCACTTATACTATTGCACAATAAGCAAATATTCCCCATTCTTTCCAAATTTGATTCTAATAATTTCAAGCAACTCTTAGCTAAGTCAAGATACTTTATTATTCAATTCAAGAAAAACATTATCAAGTATTAAAGTCATCTCTAAATGCATACATGTAATAAAAGGAACATAATTTTACTAAGCACTCTAAGTGGGAGAATTACATGGGCTTGATTTCCCTCTTTGATGTATTAGATACGTAAGAAATGATCAATCATCATGGGGGTGATTGGAGTTAGTTTATCCCATTACATTCACCCCTTTCTCTTTGCAGGTCTTTAGACATTGACAACTTTATTAGGGTTTTAAATTTGAATAAGTCATTTGAACACATCTTAAGGCCAAATTTTTACATATAGAGGTGTCTCAAGTAGACACAAGTAATTATGTTTTAAATTTATTTATTTTTCACAAAGGACAAGATTGATCCATAAAGGATGATAGCCAATTTTGTCTTCTTTTGGTTAGTTCTGACAATGAGTAGCTATAATTATAATTCATGTTACATATGCATGACTAGTTTAACTTGATTATTTCTAGTCATCTTTCAGCTGCACATAGTTAGCATACATGAATAAAACAACTAAATCTTTTTGTATTAGTTAAAGTTAATATTCCTTTTAATCATTTGTGTTTCATCTATTTCAATACTTTGTATTTATTCAATTAATTACAAGTTATTTTACATCATATAATATATTTATATTCATTTTATCTTAATTAAATTTAATACACATAAATTCTAAATTCTAGTAAAACATCAATTGATGAAGTATCAAACAAATTAAAAGAATAATCCTTCAAAGTCCTTAGAAATAGCTTAGTCAAAAGTTTGATAATATGAGTGAAATTTAAGAAAGAACCATAATGGATTGAATAAGATGTGATCAATCTTATTTCCTATTAAACGTCTATTTTTTTGGATAAAAAATGAATTAGAAAAAGATACACAAGTAATTCCCAAAAATAGTTTTTAAAAAATATCATTCAAAGTAACCTTATTGTTTTACTTATGAGACCATTAAGAATATCTTACTTCTATTTTAAATGTCATATAAGATATACATCATAGTAGTAATTTAACATGTCAGAGAAGAAGTAGTGAGTAGGTTGGAATAAAACTTTTTTAATATATTAAAGGGTTACCAATATTTAAAGAAAACAAAAAAATATTGTAAACAATAGGTGGTTGAGAAATATTAGGGCTATTAGGACCATAACCATGTTGATAAAGAATATAAAAATCATATTGAGAAATAATAGTTAAAATATACAAAAAAATATGATGAGTATTATAATCAATAAGAATAAGTGTTGTGATGTAGTTTTAGTACATGTTATAAAAGGGAATATTTAAATTTTGTGAGGATTGGAATTTTGATTATAATATTTTGACCACATGAATAATTTGGTGGAAGCATTGATGAGGGGTACACATTCATATAAGTGAAGGCTTGCATAGTTAAAAAATGAAAATTGTATCTAGGAAATTAATTATTCATTCAACCTAGGCCACTACATACATTTATAACGTAATATTATAACACTAATTATTTAGAGTGTTATTCTTAATTCATAGGGTAATAAATTAAAGAGGAAGAGAGAATATATTTGAATTTTAAAAATTTCTCATGTATAAGTGATATATATTATATATTAACTTCTTTTTCATTTAATGAATATAGGTACTTTTGAATGGCCTTCATGGTGAGAGGGGTTATGCCCTTCTCATAGAGAAGGGTCTAATTGTCCCAACTAAAAACTCAAACAAGTGACTATGTATAAGTGTCACTTTAGGATGTGGTCTTATTTTTATAAGTAAGATTTACATTTGAATTTTGAATATTTATGTGAATAGTAATTTTAGATTTTAAATACTAAATTTAGATATATTAAAACTTTGATAAAAAAATTGTCTCTTTACAAGTGTTAGAATAGAAAACTTGTGCAAAACCTAGGTATAATTTATTAGAAAGACACATGAACTTAGGCCCAAATTTTTTTATTTTTAATGGAAAACTGTTGGTTAAGCTTATTACTTTTTGATAAGATATTTAATTTTTTTAATTTAATTTTAAAAAAAAACAAATGAACTTGGAAAATTTTTATTTTTAATAGAAAAATGTTAGCTAAGCTTCTTACTTTTTGACAAAACATTTAGATTTTTTGCTTTTATTTTTTACAAGACATTTACTTTTTTCTATTTTTTTAATAATAAAAGTTTGAATTTATCCACAAAATTATATTGTCGATACTCTTTAACCTATAAAAAAGTATATAAGTATTTTTTTTTCAAATTTTATTTTAAAAAAATGTAATGTATTTTAATAAAACAATGTTAAACTTTAAAAAAATTAAAAATATTTATATTGCACAATATTCTATGTAAAATAATGTGGAAGGATACCTCTATTATAGCAGGGACTAATAAAAACAACACTAGAAATAAAATCTTAGGCATAAATATAAGGATACAAAATTTGAGTATTGTAGGAGGCACATTTTGGCATGCTACTCCTTTAAGAAATTCATCAAGAAGTATTTCTCAATGTTTGAAATATCTTAAAATTTAGCCCTAGCTTTTTCATCTACAGAAGCATCTTGATAAAACTTTTCTACATTTTCATGTTTAACATTTTGAGAATCATCACCCTTCACAAAATTTTAATCATTTACATTCAAAGAATACATTGTGGCATTATTTAAAGGCACCTCATTCATATACTTTTTTAAAGTAATGTAAAAAATATATATTTTTAAAAGTAATTTTAGTTTTTACATTAAATCTTTACCAATGAGATGTGGGTGAATTGGTTAAAGTGACATCATTATATTCAACATCATTTATGTTTAAATCTCAACGACATGTTAGGTGAGTTTTAGCTGATGGATATGTTTGTGGGGCCCGTAGTAGCCATGGTGATGTATTTAGGGCCTTTCATGGCCATTATGGTGATTGTAAAGGAGACCTGGGCCTTTTATTTGTGTCTTAGATTGGTTCATAACTCTAGTCAAAAGTTTTTTGTTTCATAGCTCTGGGTTCTGAAAAAATATTTACCAATAATTTTTTTTTAGTTTCTACACTATTAGAAAAATTTGTAGAATCTATTACCTTTATCAAGCTCTTTATGATATATTATAGAGATTTCAAAAATACCTATGCCCTATTAATTAAGCATGACACTCTTCCTAATTAAAATCATTGATCTAATCAATTTAGATGGCATAAATTGGAATAAAACATGAAAAATATGCAATATGAAATCACTCTATAATTGGAAAAAAATAAATTAACTTAGATCTTTAGATCATGAAAAATATGGTAGTAAATTTTTATATCTATGAGAATATAGTGAAATTAACCCTTTAAATTTTGATTAATTTGAGACCTAACACAATATGTGTGAGATCTAACCTTAGGTGGTATAACGAACATTCCAAAAAATAAAAGTTCAATAAATGCAATGAAAATAAATAGACTACAACTAAATGAAATACAAATAAGTATAACACGTTTACCTATGTATACCAAATAAGTGTAATTATAATAAATAAAACGTTAAAATTTAATTATTTTTTTAATGAATAATTTTTGAGATAATTCATGTATGTTTTAGAGGCATATCTTGAATGAGTTATAGTTTGAATAAATAATTATAAATTTGAATATTTAAATGCACACCCAAAAATGTTAGAGTCCTCTCACAAGAGTTTGGATCTGATTAGAGCTACATGTCAGATGTATTATGATACTTTTGATAAAATTTAGAATCATTGTGGTGCCTTATTTAGAGAAAAACATGGTTTGAAACAAGTTGATTATTTTCTCATTTGATTCTAATTTTGTGTTTCATCACCCTGATCTGTATGTTATAAAAAGTGTAACTAGTAAAACATAATTTTTGTTTCATGCCCTAGAATGGTCTAGATATTAAAAACTTAAGGAGAACATAATGAACTTTAGGGGCATGTGTTGAGTGTTAGCGATGCTCAATAAAAATGGTGTAATCAACATGATCTTAAATGGTGAAAAGTACTTAATAACATACATAAATACATACATGCAAAATTACATAAATTGAAATAGCTTCAGATATAAATAAAAGCATATGTTGTTCATTAAAATTTATCTATGAGAAATATTAGTTTCAATAAATGATAATATTCTAATTATTTTTTGATCTCACAATAATGCATGTGAAATGTTTAATACATCTCTTGTGAATAATAAATAATTATTGTGTGCATTATTAATGTGCTTATTTTTAAATGAACTACAATGCTTAAATGTATTTATAGATAATTGAATTCAAATTAGGAACTATTGGTGTACCAAAACTGACACTTATCAATTAAAAGTTTAAAAAAACTTGACAAAGAAGAAAAATGTTCCAAAAGCATCATGCCACTTCTAATGTAGAGCTTGAGGTAGAAGAGAGAAAGGGAGAAAGAAGAACAACTCAAGGGCTGTGAATAAGATTTTAGACCATTAAAAATAATCAAACATGCCAATATAATGAATTTAGACTGATAATTGATAAATAGACTGAAACCAAGTTATTTAACAATTAATAAATTTCTTAGAAATATTTTAGATATCTAAGTTTCCTTTTACAAATAGAAAATTTTATCTACTAGAATATAAAGCTATTCTCATAAAATTTATTGTTACCCTATAGGATTTTATAGTGAGGAGCATACCACAGATTCATCTATGGTTCTGAGAGATGCCATTCCTATCACTTTTTATAGCTATTAGTGACATCAAAAAACATACCAAAAGTAGTCTATGAGCCAACCTATAATTAATGGACACCACCACCACCCCTGTAGTGACATCTATGCTTATACAAAACATTTGAAATGTCTACCAATATGCAGAGCCTGTGCATAAACCCTCACCATGGAAATAGAGACATCCATTGTTGATTTTTGATTATAATGTTTAGATGATTATAAATGCATCCCTATAGTCCTAGATGGTTGTCCAACATTACATCCTTGGAGGCTATCCCTTTATCCTTTTTTAAAAAATCATGTGGAGATGGTAGAACAAACATATACAAGAGATCATATTGATTAAAAGATTTATTGCTAAATAATTTGAGGCCTGCAATGTGAAAGAACTTTGTACATGGGAAGAAAAATGTGTGAGATAAATATATATATATATATATATATATATATATATATATATTATAAATCCTATATTAATTATTATTAGATTACTATTTTATTATATATATAATATTTAATATTATTTAATAATA
The DNA here is from genome assembly GCA_037957365.1 of Torreya grandis. NCBI lineage: Eukaryota > Viridiplantae > Streptophyta > Pinopsida > Cupressales > Taxaceae > Torreya > Torreya grandis. The sequence goes on along the minus strand of JARHVA010003891.1, from coordinate 1,364,544 downwards.
TAATAATAAATAAATATTTAATAATATAATAATAAATAAATATTTAATAATATAAAAGTAAAAATAAATATGTGTTTATATATAATAAATATTATATATTTATGCCAATGAGATGTAGAAGGACTAGTAGAGTGGTATGGTTGTGCCTGGCCCCACCCAAGTTTCAATCTCAGAGGGTGTTTATAGGTCAGATGTGGCCATTTAATCAATGGTTTCAATGTGATCAAGTGTTAATGGTTCTATAGTTCTCTTGGGGATTGGGCCCCTAGTTTGTGCCCCAAAACCAGTTATATCTCCAATCAAAAAGCAAAGCATCGATCTAAAAAAATTATTATATATTTATATAAAACTAATTATTATAATTATATGTAAATATAAATGATATAAACAATATATATTAAAACATTACATAATACATTATATATATATATATATATATATATATATATATATCCCCATTCATTTCATGTATACCCACTTTCAGCATCTTCTTATGATTATTTTGGAGCAAACTTATGACATGCTCAATAAATAACTCTAAACCAAAGAATTTTGGAGTATCAAGATACACCTTATGCAATAATTTCATGACATGGGTAAAAACATCTTGAATCAAATTATCCTCCCTGTGGGTACTCTGAGTGTTAGTTCAGCCTCAATCTGCATCCCCTTTGCAAGCCTTGTGAAGTGTCATACATCTTCTTGCCCAACATGACCTATTTATAATTATTTCCCATTCATAACCACAATAATAACAACAACGATAGTCACACTACACCATCATGTAATGAACATTCATAGGTTATGGAGCTTGTTAACATTAAAGTTGGTGAATAATATGAACTTGTGATCACCACATATGCAGGGAGTTATACATTTGTTCTATAATAATTATTTTAATATATAATAGATCAAAATAATAACAATTATAGATTCATACGTAATGTTTCCTATCATTGATTGAGCACAACTAATGCATTTTTATCAATTAGATCCTTTATTTATATATGTAAAAAGATCCATGAACATTTTAGGTATTTTTAAAGGTCATTATTTTATGTTAATTCATCTTTAGTTAGTGAAAGTAAAAGATAATAAATTCACATATTTTTTATGAGATGATGTAGGATTGTATCATTATAGAGTGGGAGACATGCCAAGGGTGAGTAAATTTCACAAATTAGCTCTGCAGTTCCATTTCATGTGCTAAAAGAATGCAATGTTGAGCATTGATGCAAATAAAACTGATGAAATGGAGATTCAAAATGCAATGGAAATGAAATGGAGCATATAATGGGTTATAGGGAAATATTGATAGAGTACACCAACTTCATAGACATGTTGACTATTCCTCAGAGAACATGTTGAACATCTAACACATGCCACATCTTCAAATGCAAGGACAAAGCAAGGGACACATGGCCTGATAAGCACACATGTGTTTAAATAAGTTCCCCTATATTAGGTCTTAGGTCATGGATTTGAAGGCTTGATCGCTTTATTTCCTACTTATTTTTCTAATGTTTTATTTTATAATTAAAAAATTCATTACGGATTCATATTGTGGCTATAAATAAGTAGATTTATGCTTTATTTTATTTAAATTAATAATGTAGAAACTCTAATAAATTACCTTGACAACAATGTTTCATTTTGAATTTTCCTTTTACTAAATCATGTTTGATTCTAGGCAATTACATCAGTGTTAATAAAATATGGAAGTTCACAATGATTGAACCTATAAAATAAATAACAAGGCCATAAAAAACATATTCACCATTTTCTATTATCAATGTTAGACAAGGACATAGTGAGAGTCATTTTAATTGACACAAGGTTCCATGTCTCTTGTGTATCTTGAATCAACAATGCAATGCCATTGGTCTTGGGACAAGACATTTAGGTTCCATAGTCTATCTTGTAGCTTCCATTTATCCATGATAATGATATATTGACACTTAGAGAAATTACATCATGATTAAGGACATATAGAAACACCATACTTAGACCCATGGAAGAAAGGGCAAGGCCATGTAAATCATGAAAATGGTGAAATATTCCAAGGTGAGATAAGAAGCAATGATGAGGGGTGATGACAAGGTATTTATGATGATATTGAATACCAAGGGGCACATATTGAACATGAGACCTGGATTCAAGGCATCTTTTGAATTTACATGACCATCACTCATTATAAAGCAGTCCTTAGATTGAAATATGGTAACATCTTTAAGTAGTCATTTTTTATTATCAAGGGTAGATGAGGATGTTATGAGAGATTATTTGGTTATGATAGGGCTCCATGTTTGATATGTGTATGAAATTAATGATGTAATGTAATTGATGTGGGGAGAAGACATCGATGTCTCATAGCATATCTTGTAGCTTCCATTTGTCCATGTTACATATTACATTAAAATTAATTACATGTCATTGAACTTTGAACATGTATCAACTCCCATGTAGAGCTACTTCCATAGTATTCCCCAATAATTCCTATTCTCCTACTCCATCTCAAGCAACTTTGAAAATAATAATAGATTGAGATGAGAACCCATTTAAAGAAATAATACATTGACATATACAATAAATATTACCACTAATCCTTACAATTATTTTGTTGTGAATTGGGTGACTGCAATTGTAACAATGTTTAAACACTCCATAGTTCACTTATAAAAGGATGATACAAAATACCAAGTGTTCAAGGTAATATTTGCCTCATTGTATTATAGATCCACATCTTGACTAGCCATAGATTTGGAGGGTGGTTTACATTATATTTCTATTGATTTCTCTTTCTTCCATTGTTCCTAACCTCAACAAGTATGGGAATCAGTTGCAGGAGAAGCTCAAGCTCATGGAAGAGAAAGTCTCCAAGAAAACCATGTAATCGACAGTGTATGTGAAGAGGGATGAACTAGTTTCAAATCTTGAGGATGAAAAACATTTTACAACCTCCTCACCTATTTATTTTCCAAATTTTGAAGACAACATGGAAGGTGAGTTGACACCCGAGATCAAGGCACACCCGATGAATAAAAATAATTTGCTTCAAATCCATTATGATAAGAAAAAATGGCTTCTAGTAAAAGGCCTTGTAGAGTTAGATAGGTTTGATCTCATGGTGTACAATGCTTACACTCTATCTTACTAAAAAACAACCCACAACTTAATTATAAAAGTTTATATTGTAGGTGCAAGGTTACGCCAGAAGGGATATAATATATTTTATGGTAAAGGGGGATTTTGTAAGTAATAGAGTATATCACTATGAGTAATGCACACAAAACCCTATTATCAATTGCATCTAAAAATTACCATTGTCTTAAGAAAAAAAATTCTCCTAAAACAAAACAAATTTTCCCTTTAAATATATAAAAAACTACAAAATAACATAAAAACTGATTGAATAGAATCATAACTATGAAATCCTTATTAGAAATTACAACATAGTCAACCCACATATTCAGTCCAAGAGTAACAATTGTATGAACACCTTTACAATATGCACCACACTAACAATGAAACTTGGGGTTTTAAATTGCATGCATTACTATGTTTGTATCTTATATAATTTATTTAAATAACACAGTTCATATATAAACAATTTTTTTTATGAATTTGTCTTTTTGTATGTATTTTCTGGAACCCAGATTCTGTAGCACTATGCCAAGGTCTTGAGGGGTATCCATTCCACCAAATGAGCATAATTATCAAGCAAATTAATTTTTATAACTTAATTTTTAATGAAAAAAGAATGCACTACTCAAATTTTAGTTCAGACTCCAAAAAAATATAAGATCACCATTTAGTGAAATAAATATTATTTTGCATCATGTTGTGTAGGAAGTTTGCATCAAATCCATCAAATGTCATAGAATATTAATATTAGTTTTTAATAAGGTTATTTTACTAAAATTATTGAAAGTGTAGAGCACACCCATGGTTATAAATCCACTTCCACACACATAAATGCATAAGATATGCACTCACAATGTGGTATTAAGCATAGTTACAAATAAAATTTCAAAAGCACCAATTAATTTATAACTTAATTTCAATAATAGTGAACCAAAAATAAAATCTTGAATAGATTAATTTAATTTAAACAACTAACTATGGCTTCTAAAACATGTAAAAGGAACCTCTATTCAGAATCACATGAGTAGCTATAGCCAAGAGAAATTGCCTGCTTATATTTATAAACAAATGATTAATATATTATTTTAAATTATGTTATTTTTAAAATATATTTTAGTATAATATACCATATAGTATATATTTTAATATGTTATATATTTCTTATGCATATATATATATATATATATATATATATATATATATATATATATATATATATATATATATATATATATATATATATATATATATGCATGCACGCGTGCACGTGCACGCGCACGCGCGCGCGCGCACACACACACACACATGTGCATATATATATGCATAAGAAATATATAACATATTAAAATATATAGTATATGGTATATACTAATACACACACACACACACACATTATAGTTAAATATATTATGTCATATAAATTTTTGAGAGATTGATATTAATATTTTTATTACAATTATTTATTTTTATATGGTTATCCACTTGTTAGTTATCTACAATTTTTACCATCTTAGCATGTGCCATGCTAATGCACCTTGAAATGCCATTTTATTATAAATCTTGAACATGCACATGAATCAAATAAATGTAATAAGACAAAGTGGTTAGCTTCAAACATAAAATTATGTCTATAAAACTAATAATTTACTTGAGTTATGTAACCAACAAATCAACACATAAATATTTCTAAAAATATTTTAAAAATGTGGAATTTGTTTTTTGTTTTTAACACCTATAATAGTCTATAAATATTTATTAGTTAGAAAATTGTATCATTTAGAGAATATATGGAATGGATGAAATATATAGGGGTGTCATTTATTTTGGGACAAGATAACTAAAATAGTTTGGTGGAAGCTACAAATAATATTGATAGAAGTGACATGTCATTAAATTTTTCATGTGTATCTATATTGGCTTCTTCAAGTCTATCACCTAAAATAGCATGTCATTTCCCCTCACCATCACCAACTAGTTCACCTTGTAATCTTTTATCATTTTTATGTTTTGTATGCCTTGCCCTTCATCACTAGTTCATTATTCCTCAAGCTCTTTATGAAACAAAAATTATCCTCCTTACAAAGCTTATTTCCATGTCATATTAAGGAACAAATCATCTCTTAATTATTTATATTGAAATATTATATTTAATTTTAATAAATATTTTAAAAATCTTTTTCTTTTCATTGTATTTTGTAGTCCTTAATAATGCCTTAACATAGATTTTTCCTTCACTTTAAACTACCACACAAAAAAATAAATATATTTATTTAGTAGTTGGTTATGTGAGACTATTTTTAGTATCTTTTCAATGATTTAGTTTATTTAACATTAAAATCCTGATTCCATTCCACTATATTTTAAAAATAATCTATAATATTATACTATTTTAAATTATATAGTGTTATTTCATTATTAGTTCCCAAGGGAACTATAGCATTCAATTTGATTTAACTTATAATTAGCAAGCGCATTACTAGCCAATGAGTTGTCCTCATTTTGGGTGAAAAAATATGTATGAAATTTTATGGGGGTAAGGTGCGAGGTATTTAATGGGTTGAATAAAAAAATTATTTGTTGCACTATGATTGGAGGAATTTTTTTGGACATTACTAATGCCCTCTCTTTGTTTGAGGTAAGTATTAAATGCAACTAACAGGGCACAGGATTATGAGTTATTCAATTATACAATAGAGTTAAATTTTGGGATTTTATGATTTTTAGATTTGAGGGAAAGTTAAATGTAGGCTGTTAACTTGATTGGTAGTAGGATGGGAAATCATGGTTTATGATCTTTCCAAAGTTAGTAGGAGAATAAAAAACCTATTAAAGTACTTGGCATTACATGTTAGCTTAACACAATGCATGATTGAGATGGAATCAATTAATGACATTCATTTTAATTTCATTATTTATGGTTATTCATAGGAGAGACTATAAGATCTTTGCAGTTCATCAATTCTTTTAATATTTTTCATTTGCATTGTGGGTGAAGCATTGGCAAAGAAGTTAGGGTTTTTCATATTTATCAAGTTCATATCTATGACCTAATTTTATTTCTATTTACATTATGTAACACTTAGGTTATATTATTAGGTTTTATATGCTCGTAGTCTAGGTTCATTCTTTTACTGGGTAATAATTTTACTATAGGGCTTTGTTTTTTTGTACAAAGGTATTAGTAATACAAATAAGGGTGGAATTGAGTACTAGTTTAATAATTAAGGAAAATAGTAAGAAAGGCTTTAGGGTTCTTTTTTAGTGAACGGTTTAATTTTTTAGCTAGAGTGAAGTAGGCTATTTAGGGTTTGAGTTGATTAGTGTCATTGATTTTAATTTCATTATTTCTAGTTATGTAGAGAGGAGACTATTGGGGATCGATTCTATTATTGTATCAGGATCATATTCATGACTACTTTTCTTTCTATTTGGTTTATGTTTAACATCTAGGTAATATTATTGATTTTTATATGCTTGTAGACTAGGTCTAGTCTTTTACTAGGTAATAATTTTATTGTGTGGTTTTGTATTTTTTTCACAAAGATATTGATAATACAAAAAGGGTAGAGTAAACTACTAGTTTTGTAAGGAAAATAGTAAAAATAGTTTTAAAGGTTCTTATTCATTGAAGGGTTTAATTTATTAGCTAGAGTAAAGTAGGCAATTTAGGGTTTGAGGAAATTAGTGTCATTTATTTTAATTTTGTTATTTATGGGTATGTAGAGAGGAAACTAATGGGGTCTGATTCTTACTTACTAGGCACTTGTGGTAATGAGTGTTATTGTAGTTTATGGAGATTGAATTTGTTTTTGAGGTACGACATTCTAGAGATTTTAAGCTATGCCTTATGAATTTATAATTTATTTGGAGAGGATATGATATAGATAAAGGCTTGAAGCAACTAATTTTCATTAAAAAAAACATTCTTTGAAAATCTTGTTGATAAAAAAATGCCTAGAAAAAAAAATACATGGATCAGACTTAGGTAAATGTGATTGCAAATGATTAAAAAAGGGAAAATAAACAAACTCTTTATACATTAAATGGAAAGTGTATTCATGAAGTTTAGAATTATCATCTATATCACTTTCAAAATTGTATAACATATAATTCTATGCTTTGCATGCCCTAAAGTAACTAAATTAAAATGGATGACAATAATTATCTCAAACCCTAGCCAAACTATTTCACTTTAGTAAGAATTTTTTTTATGCCCTTTAGTGAACATGATCCTTAAATTCCTTTTGTTATAATTTGTCTTAACTACAAAAGTAAGATTCGATTTACTATGAACATTTTAATGGCAATGACTATACGTGTGAACAGATAAATGCTTTTTACTAATTATGTTGGTTACAGCTTGAATTTTTCTAATACTTATATGTTTACTATATATATTAGCAGAGGTTCTTGGATTTACACTAGAACATGCTAATTACATGGATAGCTTGTGTAGTGGAGAATACAATAAAGTGTCAAAGTGAAGGGAACAATATGAAACATCCATGGTGTATTCAATTAAATAAAAGGACATGTCAAAGTAAATATAAATAGAACTAGAACCATAACTAGTATCAAAGTAGATATAAATAGAACCAGAACCAGAACCAGGACAATTTCTATTAATCTCTATCAACACATTGATCTAGATTCTATTACATCAAAATACTATTTATAGCCTTTTATAATCCTATTATCTCTTCACCTTCTAACCTTCTGAGATACAAAATAAAACACTCTTTACATTATCCAATTATTCAATTAGACTTACAATCCTAAATACATGTAAAGATATATAAAAGACAAAATCAAACACTTCTCACATGTGTTTATTTTATATACTTCTCAGTTTTAGTAAGTTTCATTCTTCATCCAACACTTTCACAAAACTTAATTATTTGTCTCATCCCAAGACAAAGTTACAAATTGATCTAAACTGAGCTAGAAAGATAAGTCATCAATAGAAGTCATAGTTATCACTTTAGGTGTCATTTATTGATTTTCAACCATTGTGCACTACTTATTCACCCTTTCATATTTTCAACTAATTAGAATACTAGCCCCTTTTAGGTTTTCAATAGACTATCATAACTAGGTTGCTATATTTTATGGGTTTTCAACCATTATAGCCCTACTCATAATGTTTATACTATATTAAAATGTTTTTGAATTTGTAGGAAGTTACAAAAATGTAGTGCACAAACCTTACTGCTATGGCTAGTAGGTTATCTTACTTGGAGACTGTGGAGGTTGTTGTCACTGAGACGCTGCTAGCCTAGTGGCTCCTGATGTATCTACTAATAAAGGTATCTATGAAGACTTTGTAGGTGTTTTATCTCCTTATCCTATATGATTTTTAGAAGTTTTTATGGAGGAATGAATTGAGGCTCATATGTTATCTTCTCAATGGCTAGATCCACTTGAGCTAGATCTTGTTTGAGCATTTTCTAGTCAGTGGGTACTTTGTATACCAGAGCAAGTAGAATGCTTAGTGATACTTAGATCATCATCATGTTTTAAAGGTCCTCATCTTCTATGATTATAAGTAATGCCTTTGAATTATACTACTTTTGATGAATTTCCAAGACAAGCTCATCCAATTTATATACTATCTTCTAGGCTTGAATGGTTACAAAAGTGTTGTATATTGTTTCATGATGCCATACTTGTATATTTTGTATAAAAACATATCAAGAATCCAATAGTTTTTTATTGTACTAATCATTTTCTCCACAGTTGTCATTTGATCCTATAGCACAACTTTAGCTTTTTCAATAGTGTCAAATTCAAGCTTCATAGTTGCCAAGGATTGATTCAAATGTTGTCTCTAGTGGAGTATATATTGGGCTATCTTCTTAGCCTATGTTGCATCAACATCTAGGACCTTCTCATATTCTTATAAGAGTTATCACATGGTCTTTGTTTATGACTTAAGGGCTTATCCTTGTGTGTGCAATGCCAAAACATTTTGCACAGCTCCCGAGCTATTTGTAAGTTTTGTCACTAGCACCATGAATTATGTATATTCTGACATTACTTGATCACCTAATAATTGTGTAACTAAGGTGGGACAAGAGTTATTGATCAACTAGTTCATATTCATAAACCTTTCATTTACTTCAACCTTTTCATCCTATAGCCTTATGACTTTTTTCTCCAAATATGAAGCTCATTGTTAAATGATCCTAGAAAATTACTACTCATTCAATCTATTTCAAGAACAACAAATGGGTTACATCTAAAAATCTTTCCATTGTAGTGGTGGAAAGTGCCATTGATGTATTCATGGATTTCACAAGAGTAGGTGTAAACATGGCAAGCGAAAGTAAGAAAATAGTCCACCATGTGGATGTAGTAGGGATAACCATTAACTAGGGATATGCACTACTTATTCAATGCCCTTAGTGTGATTGGTGGATACTACCCCTGCTTATGTTTTTGCATCCTAGAGTTTCTTAACCTTGGTTTTTGCTTCTACCTTGGCCTCAGTCTCAGATTCAGCCTATGTTTGATCTTCCTCTTTGGCCTTAGCTTGAGCCTCAACTTGGGCTTTATATTTAGCCTCTACATCAGCCTTGGCTTGAGTTTCAACTTTTTCCTTAGCCTTAGCTTTAGCTTTATCTTTGTCTTTGACTTTGGCTTCTTGTTCCTTCTATTTTTTCTATGAAACTTGTGCCTCTTATTGTAACCTTTACTCTTCTTATTGTTTCTTATTTGCCTCTTCTTCTTTACCCTACTTGGACACAACTTCAACTACCTTTACTTTCTTCTTTTTGAATTTATCTTCTTCAACTTGCTTCTATGTAGCCTCTGCTTCCTTAACTTTCCATCTAATAGATTCTACTTATTTGCCTTACTATTGTGTAGCCTATGCTTCCTCATATTCCTTTTGTTTTTTTATGGCTATGTCTTGCTACTTATGCTATGGACTATGTGAAACTTCCTATAGTGTTGATTGTGGCATAGTTACTTGTTATTATGTTTCCTCAATCCTTTGTTCTTCTTGCCTTTCTTCAAGATCGAGTGTGCCCTACATAGTTTTTTATTCATCCACATCCCAAGGCATGAATGTATCCATAATTTACCCATCTCCTTTAACATCGTTATTAGATTTAATCTACTCTGGTGATTGTGATTCACCTGGCTTATATTTTTTGAATAACTTATTTCTTCTAGATTTTGCTTGAGGTTTGAGTGTTTGCTTCTATTTATTTGCAACCTAGGGTTGACATTGTTGAGATAGTTGAGCCTATTATGCACTGCTTTGTTCTATAGGTGCACCAATAGAGACCATCCATTACTACACTATTTTCAATGGATTTGTAGTCATATGTGTGCGTGGTTGCTTGAAGAAAGTTTGTGTATGGATGTCTTCTATAGATAAATCTATTGCATGTGCAGTGGATGATCCCATGACTAGTTCATTTGAAAATATTTTTGCCTCCAACTTTCATTGACCTACTTCCTATCCTATAGTGTCAACAAGGATAGAATCAGGTGGTTACATGATATCAACCCAAAGTTCTTGTCTTACCTTATTTTTCACTTGACAAGTGAACAATGCTTTCCAAAATAAAAACTCCTTATCCTCCTCTGCATCATACACCTTAGTTTTGATGTCTTCCATCATTGATTATAGCACTTTTCATTCATCTACCCCCAACTTAGGTAGGTCATACTAAGTGGCTATTTATGGAACCATGAGATGCTCAAGACATGAATTCACTTGTTGTGTTCTTTTATTTTGTAAAGGTGGAAATAATCTACATGCAAGGGATTTCCTATTTCATTTTTCTTGCTATGCTAGAGCTTGTGGTTGTGATGACTGTGTGGGGGGTTATGTAGGTACTTGCTCTTCTTGTTGTTTTTGTAGTGTAAATGGATGACTTGAAATGTAGGTATGGACCTTGAGGTTAGGGATTTTTTTAGTATACCACATCCTTTACTTTGACTATTAAAATGAATAATGGTATTGAGGTGATAGTTGGGGTAGTCAACTCATGTACCTTGATCTATATGCCATTATGTGCTTTGGTAACTAACACATGTTGACCCAAGTAATATATGACATCTTGATTAATATTGGGATGTGATTGAATTAATGATAGGGTTTATAACCACCATACATTAAACTCCCCTATTATTCACAATACTGACTTATTTTGGTCCATAAAATGCTTGTGAAGGGATTACTGAGACAAAAATAAGTAGTTACATTTATTGGCCCTAGTGGAGACTTCCACAAGGTGAAACATAATAACATAACTAAAAATTGATATTGAAAGGTCTGTGTAGTCCCTACAAGTACCTTTTCTATATTTCTGGTAAGCTCGATTGCCAAAAATTTAGGCTAATAGAAATCCTCATACAACTTCATTATTCGGTAGGTAATGTCAATGATGCCTCTTATCATTTATTTTGCATGCTTTATGGTTTTATAGAATATTTTATTAATACATTGGACCATGATGCACAATGAAGCATTCATAATTAAATCAATATGAGTTCCTCATCCTACCCTAGTGGTGTATTTCTCTCTAATATTTGAGTGAAGTGGTGGCATTGTAGACTTGTATGGCATTATATATTTGCCATGATGGGTAAGCTAGTTGTTCTTGACATTGAGTGTGCATTAATCCATATTGTAATATATTTAGATAAATAGATAGCTTCCTAGTTATATAGACTCAAAAATTTCATCATTACTTCATCTAATTACCTAAATATAGGCACTTGAGTAACTGTTCAATGTCAGAGCCTCGTAGTGGATGTTGTAGTGTTAAGGTTCCTGGTTATGGTGTTCCTTAGGCCTCTTGAGCAAACAAATTAGATTCTACCCCATCTATGAAATTGAACAGTTCTAGATCATTATATTTCATTTGTTGGAGCCTTATCCCTATTCCCATTTCCTCTTTTTGGGCATCAGATAGTGGAATCAAAAGTTGACCTCTATCCATGGCTTGATGAATGAGTGGAGCTGATGATTAATCCAAGAAATTAAACCTTAATGTGAAATATATTCACAAATAGATAGTCAAGATCCTGATCATAAAAGTTTCTTGTTAGCTAGAGGATGTAATGTTTTATCATTATCCATATCTTTCTCTTCTATAGTTGTTTGGTGCCTAATTTCATGTCATCACCTCCTTTGAAAGCATTTACTGCATGTGCACAAATGTTCTCTTTGAAATTAATATTAAATGCTATAAATAATATTGACAGGTATATTTGGTGAATAGGACCTTTGATTTAGTTTTGGGTAGTTATTATCAGTCAGTAGCCATCTCTTCAATTAATCAATTGATTTTATGCATCTACTTGTCATTTTATTGCCAAATCTACTTTGAAACTACTACAATATTTTGAGATGCCACATTATTAATGGTCTAACCTAACCATTAGCATTTCATCTATCGTACATGTATTTTCACCACCTTTTTAGACTTAATTACAAATTTTGGTGTAGTTACAACCAATTATCCTTGATGAGCAGTCCCAATAAGGTGGTCATATCCTATGATGATAATTAGTTCTGGTGTTTGTGATGTATTGTGTAGTAATGAGAACACTAAACAAACATTCTAACCTATGAAAATAAAATATAAAATAAATAATATTAAATAAAATCCTAATTACATGGTGCTACTCATCACCCACTCAATTTTTAGTAGCATGATAGAGATTAAAGATGATATGGCTTAAGCCTATAACCATTGATTCACCCTAGTAACATGGTTCTCTGTAGAACTTTCAACACTATGGTACTTTATGTTGATAATTCATGAATGATTTAGGGTCATTTCCATATTATGTACAACTTTCTTGGGAATGATTTAAATCTGCTCTCATGAAACAATATTGTTTAGTCTAGGTAACATTTCTTACATTGGAGATTGTGATCATGCCATAATTTTTGACTTTATTTATTGATTTGCTTTGTACACTATGATATTAACCTATATTTTTCCATCTTAGTGAAATACATAAATTGTGACCTTAATGATTCTTGATCCCTAACCTCATGATCATCATAATATACTGACTGGGTACAATGTATTCCATAGGCATTATTACCTCGAGTCCATATACTAATTGGAAGGGAGTGAAGGCAATAACTCACTTATAATTATGCGACAGGGCCATATAATTATAGGAATTAAATCCTCCCAATAATCTCTTAGTACATTAAAAAAATTTGTCAACATCTTGCCCAAAAATTTATTGGATGCTTTTGCCTATCTATTGGCTGTGGATGGTAAGTTGTGTTTTTATGGTGTGATATCATGAACTCTTCAGTGAGAGTATTAATAGTGTTATTGAAAAAGTGAATGAATCTATCACTTACCAAAGTAATTGGACATCTGAACCTCATGATAATGTTTTCATATAAAAACTTGGAAACATCCTTCATATTATAGCTTAGAGTGGTAGCAGATTCGACCCATTTTATGAAATAATTTATTGCAGTGATAATATATCTGTCATGAATGCACTTACTTGGGGAAGATATAGGTCCAAAAAAATAAAATTTCCATTATTCAAAAGGATATTATGCAAGGATAGGAACCAAATTCATTTTATCTCATTCATTAGGATTACCCATTCTTTGATAGATGTCTTAATGTTTAGAAACTCTGTGCACATCTTGAAAAAGTGTAGACCACCACACACCACTTTGACGTATTTTCCTAGAAGTACCCATGAAGTGTCCTCCTAAAATTCCTTCATGAGCTTATTAAATTAGTTGTGATCACTCATGTTTTAGAGATATCCTATGTAATGCATCATCTTTACCTAGCTTATACAAAAATCCATTAATAAGACTATATGGTATAGCTCTAGTAACCATTTGTTTCTTGTCCCTCTTTGTATAATGTGTAGGAAAAGTTCCTTGTTCTAAATTTTTTGCAATGTCCTCCTTGTTATCAAGAAATGCAATAGTCCTAAATAAATGTACATCAAGAGATTCATCTTCAAGTTCCTCTAGTTCATCCCTGTTGTATAATCAGTGGAGATGATCTAGTCCCACATTCTCCCATCCTAGTTTCACATTGATCTAGAATTGGAAATCTTGAAAGAGCATCAACCACCTTGAGATCCCTTCCCTAGCATTGGTTTATTGACCAAGTATCATAATTCCTGGTGGTCTATGAATAAATCAAAAGGAGTAGCCAATAAGTAATGCTTAAACTTTTATAATGCAAACACCATGGTGAGTGCTTCTCTCTTGGTGGTTGTGTAATTATTTTATGCAACTGAGAGTTTCTCAATTGTAAAATGTATTGGGTGGTATATCCTACCTTCACCTGGCTGTATTAAAATAAATCCTACCATAGTGATTGAAGCATCCACATGTACATAGAATGGCTTCTTCCAGCTAGGAAATAACAAGATAGGTGTTGTTACTAGCCTCTTTTTTAACTTGATAAATGTTGTTTGACACCCTAGTGTCCATTCAAATTCGGTGTCCTTACATAGTATATTCTCTATAGATTATAATATAGTTTCATATCCTTTTATGAACTTCTTATAATATTTGGTATGACTTAAAAAGGTGCATACTTTAGGTGAGATTGTAAGAGTTGACATTCCTACTATAACAACAATTTTATCTAGATTGACCAAAATTCCATTGTTGCACACCACATGACCCAACAAGACAATAAAAGGTGTAAATAATAGCCATTTTTTTAATTTAAGGTAATTCACAAAGCCCAACATCACTCTAGCATCAATCTTAGCTTTGACAAATGCTCTTTAAATAGAGAGAAAATTGACCAATCATATAGATAGACCTCTAGGAAATCATGAATGAAGTCTTAGAATGCATTTACCATAGATTTAGAAAATAAAATAGGTGTATTCTTTAAAATAAATATCATTACCTTGTATGCAAATGTTCCCCATTTAGTAGCGAAGGTAGTTTTGGCATGATCCTCTTTAGCAATCAAAATTTAGTGATACCCACTAAAACCATCCATAAAAGAATATACCTCATGTCCATCCTTGGATTAAATCACTTCATCAGTAAAATGGACATAGGAAATGGATCATTGATACATGCATCTTTGAGTGTGTGATAATCTCCACACACCCGTATTTCTCTTAGTTTATTAGGTTGTACCATCATGAGGCTCACCCATTCGACCTTTTCAACTAGATACATAATTATATCTTCTAACATTTGATCCAATTTGGTCTTTACTTTAGTTTTCATATTAGGATGGAGCATGTAGGGTCACTTTTTAATCAAGCACACACATACTTTTATCTTGAAATGTATTTCTCCTAGAGATGGATCTACACCTTTGGCCTCTAAATTTTTTATTGGAAACATATCCTAGTAATCTCTTAATAGCTACAGGGCTTTGGAGATCTGCTCTTGTCCCAATAATCTCCCATTGTTGCAAGCATAGGGACCATTTTTGTCCCAATATTTAATTGAGTCTTTCGTAATAGTTCCTGATATATCTTACCTGATCTACTAGACATAGTATCTTTTAAAATGAATTTGCATTCACATTATAGGATCTTAATATTGTGTAGTTTCTCTTCTATTAGCTCTATGCTTTGCACTAGTTTAGACTCCTCTTCATCCTCTGGTTTAAATAACCCTTTTAAATCAAGATACCCATCACTATCACTATCACTAGATTCTATCATATCATTGTTTATTCTATTACATGACTATATTTGGAGATATTATTTTTGATTGGATTTGTAATTATGTAGTGTGAGATCTAGGTCCTACACAACTTCTTGATGAGAGGATGATTCAACAACATTTGTTAAATCTTTTGTGCATCCGTGACATAGAAATTTTTTAATATTTTACAAGGCATTATGTACTAATGGATTATCATCTTAAAATACAATTTTTTGGACAAAATCATGCTAAAGTTGTGCCCAGTGTGTAGTTTCCCTTATAAAATATTCATGCATGTACCAAGCTATTGGAAGAGGTGCAAGGGTATGACTAAGTATATGCACCCAATATTGAGGCTCTACTCCTTATGTATTCCATATATCAACACACTAATGGATGTACAGTTAAGGACATTAACATTATTGAAAGAAAGGCCATTATTCTTTAATACTAGTTGGTAGATGAAACCTTACACACAATATTTCATAGGTACCTTACCAATACATTTATGTGTTTATATGCATAACCTACCATGTCGTAGTAGTTCCTTTCAACACATAGCTGAGTGAGCTAACTTGTTGTTTCACCTCTGGTACATAGTGTTCAAGCCCTAATATGAATGGATTAAGATCCTCAATCACAAAATATTGATGTATTTGGCATTATACAATGAACACCATGGGAAAAGGTTGTAACTCATGATTTCTATGGGACCAATTCAGGTTGTGTGCATCCGAGTCACCACTTAAGGATGATGCCAAAACCTAGGGTATAATTCATTCAAGGGTAGATTCAGTTTAATACATCATAGTTGCATTATTATTATACAAAATTCCTACTTCAAATCTTGTCAGTGAACATATTGAAGGAGATATAAATTATTCAATTTGAACCTATCTGATTGGTGACTTTGTGTAACTAGTTTGATTACCAAAATTTGTTTTTATTGTGTAGTATTAGGCTTCCAATTTGGACATTATATGACATGCACCCTAGTTTGTCTTTCATTTATCCCCACCTTAAACCAATTATTTTCCCATAAGCATAAGGATACTCTAGCTCCTTATGAATGATACATGGCCTTTGTTTAGATTTGTTTAAAGGTATGCCTACTATTTTATCTTTTTGATGTACTTCTAATTGATTGTACATAGTATTAATAGTCATCTAGCCATCATAGGCCCATTTATTACTAATTAAGGTAGGGTAATGGGTCTCTATTATCTTCATGTAAATGACCGCAAAATCCCCTTACAATCTAAGATCAACCACTTTAATTTCAACTTGTTCTAGTTGGCTAACGGGTTTAACTTTACTATAATCCACTAAGCTTAATGTTACTGGACTGTAACTCAAAGTTGGAAGACCAATGGCTTCCCATGTTGAACTAGGAATTAAATTTATGGTACTTCCAAAGTCAAATACTACATTTAGAATTTTGTATCCAACCAACTCAATGTCTAGTCATGAATCTACATCCTAGGACATCTTTGTCTTGACACATCAAACTACTTTATCAACCCTTATTTATCCTCGTTACACACACTCCAAAAGATTGTGAAGGAGGTTAGTGATATTCTAGGATATATCCTTATTTCACAATGTACTAATTAATTTCATTAGATCCATCAAAGCAGTCATAACACCTTTTTATCTCATTATCCAAATAAATTTCCCATACATTTAAGCATCAACAACAGTGTTATCCTCATCATAAACTAGTTTTTATTATATTTCTTATAGTACCTATGCAAATTGATACATTAAATTATTTTTTATTACAAGTTATATATATTTACCCTATTGATATTTTCTAATACCTTGATCATGAGGCATCTCTAATAGAGGTAAACCTTATTCAACCCTTTTTTGCCTTGTGATGGCTTGCACAAATGCGTTTTCCTTTGGCTACACATTAATCATGTTTAAATTGCACAATGGCTTCTCCTTTCTTTGTTTCTCTAGAATAGGGCAGTCTTCTATTTGATGTTAACCTTTGATCTTGTAATATACACAATAAACTTGCCTTTAAGGATTTTTAGGATAGTTCCTTGCATAATGATTATATGCTCTACATAGATGACATTACATGGGTGGTCGAGTTTGCCAATTATCATTATTATGACCTCCTTGATATTTGCCATGATATCCTCCCCTGTATCCTCCTATATAACCTTCTCTATTCTATTGATATCCCCACCCTTGGGATTATTGTCCATTATATCCTTCTTGATTATTTATTTGTGCATCCCCTCATACTAATGCTAACGAGAACTTGGAGTCCAGGTTGTAGACACCTAAATCTAGCCACCAATGACCTCTAACCAGGGTTTTGACCAATTTCCACCTAAAACACACAATTTGGCCTAAAAACACTAAAATGCATTATTTGAGTTTAAATTGACATATTCAAGTTCCAATTTTGGCCAGGGTATCATTAAATGGGGTAATGCAATTTATGGGCTAGTTAACTTTGATTAGATCATTTCAAGTCAAAATGCCAATTTTGCACCTTGGTGCTCTGGATCGCTCTTTCCTATCAAATATTTTGCACAAGATGCATGCCTTTATTATTTACTATTGGTAACATCCTAAATGGTAATACGGTTCCAACACATCTGACATTGACTTCCAATTCCAATCTAGTCAAATTTTAGACCACTAACAAGGCATTCTAACTAATTTGGGTAATTTGTGCACAAAGTGCTTAAACATGATTAAGAGCTAATTAAACCAAATTAGAGCCTAATCAAGAAATACAAGGAAAATTGTTGAATAATTTGTTTTCGAAATGAATATTGAATATTTGCATCATCAAGTGACCTCATTTCTTGAGAAGACATCCCTAGGCCATAAATGCCACAAATATCAGGATTCATACCTCCCATACCTCATCAAAGCCCTCCATGCCTCTTAATTTATCCTTTATCCCAAATATTGATGATCTTATTTATCAAATTTAATTGCATAATTGGATTAATCCTTAGCCACACATCTCAATCCTAATATAGATGGTTCAGGTTGATTTTGAACAATCTCAAAAATCTATAAATAGTAGGCCTTACCACATCATTTCTAAGCTATTTTGGTGCAAAGTTATTATGCTCAAATATCTTCATAAAGACATGATTATACAAAGTTATAATGCAGGATTGGTTCTAAAATCTTCATAAAACTAGTGTTATCATGCCAAATTGATTCTAAGCCAAGCCATGCCACAAGCCAAAGGTGCCAAGGAGAGATGGAGGTAGCAAAGCTTCCATTGCTAAGGACTTCATGAGCACAAGCCAAGTAAGCCACTACAACAAGCATTTTGGAGCATCCAAGGGAGTAAAAAAAGGTTTATTTTGAATTTTATTTGTGTCTTTTATTCATGTTTATTAACTAATATCTCCCTAGTGTCTAGGCCTAGAGATGTTATGCTAGTTAGTGTGTTTCTTTCATTTTGTTTTCATTTTGAAACTAACACCATACTAACCATCCTCTCTTGAGTCAAATTCATAGATAACATATGGAATACCCAGTGGGACTAGATACATCCCACACATGAAGAAGATCATTATGCAACTTTAAAATCTTCATTTGGATCATTAAAACTCTTGCAATTTGATTTTCTAACTTTTTTTTGCCATTTTCTTTGTCACAAGTTTACACAGTAACTGACATCGATTAGTAAAAATATCATTAATTGGCATAGCCATAATCGGTCACTATTGGTATAATCTATGTTGGTTAGATAAACATCATTAGTTAGTAAGTGTAACCGATGTCAGTCACTGTGTTTTTCTTTAAAACACAAACCCAAGAGCTAAATAAGCCATTTTAAAATGCTTGGTTTAGGGTCATACAAACTCCATTTTGGATGATTTATTTTCTAAAACCACATGTTTTCTCCTAAATTTTTAGAATTTGACATTATTTTATCTTCAATTTTCATATATTTTTCATAAATTTTTGAAAATCTATTTAAAATGTTTCTAATCTAACATATTTTCTTTTGGGGTGATGCCTTAAGGGTAGACAGGTAACCAACGAACTTAGAACTTGTTAAAACATGTTATTAAGATATATTTAGCATGAATTTAAAACTAATTAGGAACATTTTTTTGGTGTTTAAAGTAAATTTAAGGTGATTAAATAAGTGTTTTTAGCATTAGTTTTTAAATTTATAACTAAGAGTAAGGGGTCAAATGAACCACCACCTCATTTTTTGAATTTGGGCTTAAAATTGAACACACTTGTCATTTTTGTCTTCAATAGTTGTTTGATCTAATTTTATTTGGAAAAAAGAGGGATGCCACATGTATTATCTTCCATTTATACCCTTTAGGGATCCCATGGAATCAAAATCACCATTCCTATTGCAAATTGCCTAGTTTAAGGCATAAAAAGAATGTCATCTAAAGCACTCCCCAAAAACTCATCAAAGTTTGGGTGACCTTAAAAATGATCCTAAAGTCTTTCTCTTAGTATTTTATTTTCATGCAAACTGGGCTTATGAGGGGGATGTCATTACCTCCCATGAGTTCTTTAGGGAATCTTTGACCCAGGGTTTCATTTCCTAGCATTGACTTTATTTGGCTCCTAATTGGAGTTTCACATGAGACGTATCTGCATTTGGACATTGCACTACACTGAGTGAACAAGATGTAATGGTTGTAAAAAAGACTAGACGTTTTTACAACTAGCCAATGCCATGGTCACCCAATTTTTGTGATTTTTTTTGCATTATTTGATGTGAAAGTCATTATGCAATTGATTCCCCTAGAGACATTAAAAAATTGATAGTTTAGTTAACCCCACATTTCCATACCCTTTATTTCAAGTCTAGTTTTTGACAATGTTTGGCTAAAATTCCTAGTGTATACCTATTTGTTTGACCCTATATTTTGATTCCACATTTGGACAAAAGACCTAGTCACTCAAATTTTCAGTTTCCTAGTTTAAACCTTGTTTGGTATACTTTAACCTAGACTTCTGACATGCTAGTTTTTATTCATACACTTGACCTTTTATGTGTATGATATTTGACATTAGACATTTGATGTTAGACTATTTTATGCCAAGTCTTATCACAAACCATTTTGGAGATATAGCTTCACTTTCAGACCATATTGGAGATACAACTCCACCCTTTCGACTAAGTTAGACAAGTTTGAACCATTTGTCCTTTGGAAAGTTTTTCATAGTTTGTAGAACTGTAAGCCTTTTTATTTCAAAGATTTCATCATTTATGTGGATATGTCTAGCTACACTTATGGTGGAGTCACTTACAATCCAAATTATGATAGAATGGCCCCACAAAATCCCACTAGGAACCCCTATAGCGAAAGATTTTATAAGAAGTTTTATTATTATCCCTATAATATTCCATATGGGGAACATAGTCAAAATCCAAAAAATACAAATTGAGACCTTGATTGGCATGAAGAGTCTTGGGAGGAGGATTTTGAAGACCCAACTATAGATAATGTTGTTTGGTATATAGATCCATACTCTCTTTACAATAATCAGTATGTGGAACATAGTGAAGAACTAACTTATGAGGAAACTCACAACTGGGATGATATTTTTTATGAAGAAGACTTGGATGCTTTGGCTTATGTGAGTAATTAGGCTCCACCAAATCATACCATTTTTATTCCAGGACCACAATGTCACACCATTCCCATACCAAGACCTTATCTTTTGGCTTGTATGAGCAACTAAGCTCCATAATTCCCAACCATTTCTATACTAAGACTTCATCCTTTAGCTTGTGTGATCAATAAAGCTCCACAACACCCCTTCATCATTCCAAGACCTAGTCCTTTAGCTTGTGTGGGAAATCAAGCCCCACAATGCCCTATCATTGCCAATTAGGACTTCATCCTTTGGATTGTGTGATAAATCATGCTCCCCAATGCCCTACCATTATCCAATGATAGATCATTCCTCATCCAGTACCAATCCCATCCAAACATCAACCCATCCAATCCTTTGAAGACCAAACTATGTTCAAAACTAGTATTTTCCAACTCATTGAAAACCAAGGCCAAGAGAGCCAATCAATCCAAGATGTTTTTGTTGAACCAACCACTTATAATTAGTCAACTTGTGATGAATCACCTATTGATCCTATACTAGTTGTCAAGGAGTCTCACTCTGATGATCCAATCTTTGCTGAGTCACTTCTTAATGATTATAACCACCTTTAGGAAAATCATTACCTCAACCATGTGCCTATTTTTCAAGAGACTCATATTAACAACCCGATCTCTAAGGAGTTATCTCTTGACCTGTTTCCCATACTAGAGGAGTCTTACTTTGACAAACCAATTTTTGTGAAGCCCATTATGCCATCACAGGCTATTACTTATCCAAAACCAAATATTCAACAAGAAATCATTGTAATAGAGTACTCATTAGATGAATAATCATAGTTAGAGTCAGGTTTTATTCTTGAACTAACATTAGATTTAACAGTAGAATCTAAATCAACATCAACCTCAACATCAGATTCAGAGTCCCTTGAGTCAGAATCAGCTTCACAAGAAGAATATGTTTATGGCTATTACAACATTGGTTATGCATGCCTTGTAGATAAATTTGAATATATTTGTGATCCTTCTATAGTTTTTGAGGATGAATAATTCAACTTTGACACAAGTTATCCTAGTATCTTCTATGAGGATTGTGCAGCCTCTTCCCATTCCATAGGCCATTACCATCCACCAAGATAGCTATATCATTGACATTCCATCTCCCACAAGTGTTGATTGGGATTGATAGAATCACACTTTTTTAAACTGCATCCATGGTGACATAGTGGTTGAAGAAGAGTAAAGAGGCCAAGACTACATTCATATAGCAGCAGAACACTCTCCTAGTGAAACCTTTTCAAAGGTGCTAAGGGATAATTAAAGTCAAAACTTAGCATCTTCTAGTGAAACTTTTTCAAAATCACTAAAAGATAATAAAAGTCAAAAATCAACATTCCTTAGTGAAACCTTCTCGAAGGTATTATGAGACAATCAAGACAACTTTGTTGGTGAAAACCTCATTGAGGCACCAATAGCTAAGCATTAAATTTTTTCACTACTTGATGAAGACAACATCAAATATCAAATTAAAATATCTTCCAATCTATAGCATAATTAGATGGTAGCTACTCTCAAGATCAAATAATAGAAAAATATGGTGGTCATATCAAAAGAACAAGTCTTCAGCCCTGCCACAACTAAAGTAATGTTGAATCGAACATTAGCAACATTACATATAACTGAATGTCTTGATTTTCATTTGTTTCCCAAACATTCCACATTCCATTATCATCTACTATTCCATTTCACAATCAAGCCTACCATCCATTATTTGTCCTTATTCACCATCCATACCCATACTTTCCTTTGTAGAGGCTACAAAGATACCTTGTCTTGATGTTTGAAGGAATCAAAATCAATGACCAATGAAAATCACAAAAGCATTCTTAACAATTAAATATGTAGGCCATTTTTGATAGAGTAGCTATTCAAATGAGGTGTGGGATAAAAATTAACATGATCAAGTATTATGTTTGTATCATTTGTTGATTAGGATGTGCATCTCCATCTCAACAAGAAAAATAGAATCATATGCCATTTACCACATCTAGGCTAAAAACACATACCATACCATTTCACATTGCCATGCCATTACCATTGTTACATATCCATTTTCCATTGCCTAATATTCTTGATATTCACCCTATCACTTGAGGGAAAAATCTCTTACCATTGTATACATCCTATCATTCCATTCCTAACTAGACCAAAGCCTATTTTTAGTCATCCTACCCAATCCTATTTTGCTCTTAGTTCATTTGGTTCTTCTCACACTTTTTGTAGAGGTTTTTGATCAGGTTTTAACAATAAATCCAATCTATGTTTCAATGATAGTCTATGAAATTAGTGTGATAGTTGATCTGGAAATATATATTTCATCCTATCAAGTTTGCTTATGTGAGCCTAATTATAACTACCGATGGGAAAATCAATGTCTCACTAGTCTTGCTACTAATTATAACTACCTATGGGTAAATTAGTATCATTGACCTATGTAGTTGTATCCTAGTTATAACCACCTATGGGCAAACTAGGGGCAACATTTATTTATCATGCATTACCACATCACCTTGCCATCATTATTTTCATTTTACTAGCCATTTGCCAGATTTGAGAACTTGTTGGGACCTAGTTGGTTTTTCCCTACCTCTTGTGTGGATAGAATTACTATGACTTGAGGTCATTTTAGGACTATGTGGGTCATGATAAATATATGTTGAGGTCACCTCAGTCCCCCTTTCCATACACTCTCACCATTTTGTGAGAAACCTAATCTAAACACTCTCACCATTTTGTGAGCAAGTATCTTATCATTCTCTAATGAGTTAAGATACCTCAAAATTCTAAAAACATTCATAACATTTCAAAAATCTAAAAATATTTGTCTTTTTTAAGCCTAGTTAGTTATCCTCAATCTACCTTACTGGGGCATTATCATTGTTAGAATGCTTTCTTTGCTTTTTTTTAGGCTTTCTATTTGTTTGTTTATTTTAGGTTGTTTGTTTTTTTATTTTTTTATTTTTTATTTTGTTTATTCACTTGTCTGTTTGTTTGCTTTCAATACTATTGCCTTGACTCAATCTATATGTGTTCATTGGATGATTCCTTGCATACATTATTCTTGAGTTTATCTATATTCATATGTCAACATTGTCATCATGGTTTTTATCACTGGTGCATTATTTTCAAGTGTTTATTAGATATCGGGAGTCAATCCTTATGCATTTTTTGGCCAAGTCTTCATGGTGTTCTACCATGAAGCCTACCATCACATACTACAACAAAAATTAGCTTCAAAAAAGTCTACAATCAATAGAGTTGTAGAAGTTTCTCCTTGGTACCTTGGCAAATCCTCCCATCCCACCCTTGATCAAATCAACCCATTGACTATTCTAGTTGTATCATTGGTAATAAGGATGAACATTTCCTCATTGGAAGGTATAATTGAATCATTTCTAATGATCAATTTTATTCCTCTATCCATCTCTTTCATCACTTTGTATCCGCTCATCTTTAATCTATATTCCAGGTTATATCCTTGAGTTATGCTTGCTAATCATCCCTAACTGGGGCAAAATCATCTTTAGCCAATCTAGGTCATTTTAATGATTATAACTACCTATGGGAAAATAATTATTTTGACTTTTATTCTTGATTATAACTGCCTTTGGGCAAATCAGTAATATTTTTAAATCAATGCATGCAAACATTTTCTCATTTGGATTACTCTCAACCATGGGTTAATTCCACCTTTTTTATTTTTTCTTTTTGAGGGACCACCCATCAACAAATGTAACAACCACTCCCTCAAGGGGGCATCATCATAGGCTTCCCAAACACCATTTGGAGCTTTGTTCTTCAGTTGTCATCTTCTTTTTGGCATACAGGCCATCTTTCATTATTTGAGAAGACATTGCTTTGCCTACAGTTTACAACATCTTCCCAAATATGGGCAAACTATAGACACCTAAATCTAGCCACCAATGACATCTAACCAGGCTTTTGACCATTTTCCACCTAAAACACACAATTTGGCTTAAAAACACTAAAATGCATTAAATGAGTTGAAATTGACATATTCAAGTGATAATTTTGGCCAAGGTATCATTAAATGGGGTAATGCAATTTGTGGGCCATCTAACTTTGATCAGATCATTTTGAGTCAAAATGCCAATTTTGTACCTCAGTGCTCTGGATTGCTCTTTCCTATCAAATATATTTCACAAGATGCATGCTTTTATTATTAGTTGTTGGTAACATCCTAAATGGGAATATGGTTCCAACACATCTGACATTGACTTCTTATTCCAATCCAATTAAATTTTAGACTAATAATAAGGCATTCTAATCAATTTGGGTAATTTGTGCACAAAGTGCTTAAACATGCTTAAGAGCTAATTAAACCAAATTATAGCCTATTCAAGAAATACATGGAAAATTGTTGAATACATTGTTTTGGAAATGAATATTGAATATCTACATCATCAGGTGACCTCATTTCTTAAGAAGACATCCCTAGGCCATAAATGTCACAAATATCAGGATTCCTGCCTCCCATGCCTCATCAAAGCCCTACATGCCTCTTAATTTGCTCCTCTATCTCAAATATTGATGAGCCTATTTATCAATTGTAATTACATAATTGGATTAATCCTTAGCCACACATCTCAATCTTGAGATGCTCAGTTCATTTTGATTCTGATTAATCTCAAAAATCTATAAATAGGGAGCCTTACCACATCATTTCTAAGTTATTTTGGTGCAAAGTTATTATGATAAAATATCTTCATAAAGACATAATTATGCAAAGGTATAATGTAGGATTGGTTCTAATAGCTTCATGAAACTAATGTTATCATGCCAAAATGATTCCAATCCAAGCCAAGCCACAAGCCAAAGGTGCTAAGGAGAGATGGAGGTAGCCAAGCTTCCATTACCAAGGAATTCATGAGCACAAGTCGAGCAAGCTACTACAACAAGAATTTTAGAGCATCCAAAGAGGTAAAAAATGGTTTATTTTTCATTTTAGTTGTGTGTTTTATTCATGTTTGTTAACTAAGCTCTCCCTAGTGTCTAGGCCTAGAGATGTTATGCTAGTTAGTGTGTTTCTTTCATTTTGTTTTCATTTTGAAACTAACACCATACTAACCATCCTCTCTTGAGTCAAATTCCTAGATCACATAGTTACTTGATGTTGTTAAATATTTGTGTTGTTTCATGGTTACACATATTGACTAAATTATTAATACGAGGGAGATGACTTATTATTGCAGCTTACCTGGTCTTGTGGCTAGTACTATGGTGATGAAGGCATATGATATTTTGGTGATAAAGGAACCCATCTTGGACTACTTTGATTTGTATTTATCATCTTGACATCTGGTCCTAAAATTACTTTCTTCATAGTGGGTATTTTTTGGGCTCTAACTTTGAAGATGTTCTTTGTTATATCTTGATTTAACTCATATAGTGCACAGTAACTCATCTCATCATGATTTTTAAATTTGTAAAAAATAAAATACATCCTTTATGAATTTTCAATATATTGCTAGAGGAGATGGCACTTGGATTTAGGATGTTCAACTACCCTAAAGATTTCACAATTTTTTTTTATCATCAAAAAGTCATTCCTATGATGTCCCTCCCAACCACAGTCTATGCACCATAATCCTAATTTAGGCTTATAATTTTCATGCATTTAATTCATCCTCCTCATAAAATCATCTAACTTAGCTTCTAATTTGTATCCTTCTAAGGGAATATCTGGATAATCTTCTATCAGTTAAACTCTAATGGTAGTAGACTAAGCATCAGCTTTCATGGATAATTAGTTTTACAAAATAGAAAACCTTATTCTTGTTCATAATCCCTCTACAAACCAAGTAGACTTGTGTTTATCTTATAGAATAAAATAAATGTTATTCATTACATCAGAGAACTTATGATCATATTCTCCAACCATTTCTCCTATTTTTTGCTAAATTTCGTTTAGATCCTGAATCACTTGGCTGGAGCATTTTTTTACTTTGAATTCTGCCATCAAAAAATATTTGACTTGTTTTAAATCTAGGTCATTGACATTTATTTTTCAAATTAACTTCAAATCATGTCCTCCTAAATCCTCTACTAGTTCAAATTTCTTCACATTATCTAATGTTACCCATTTTACAACCCATTTCATCTCATAGGTATCTAAGTATTGTTTAGGATTTGAAGATCCATCAAATGACATTAAAGGTACAAACATACCTACATGAAGTGCCATAGTTGGTGGATTGATATTTTTTGCTATAATTATTTGAATACTAGTAATTGTGACTTATGGTGTCTATGTATGGATCATTTCATAGTTAAGTGACTGTGACTATAGTCTGCTTCACACTATTCTTTTCAAAAGTAACCAAAAATCTTTCTTCTTACAACTTCTTTCTTTCTAATACCCATTTGGTTTCTGTATTAAGCCTTCCAAACTTATCAGTAAAGGAATCAAGCCAGCCTAAATTAACTTCTCTCTCTGTACTTTTTCTACCTTTTATAAATAAAGTCAGCTTGGGGGATGCATACCCTTGAAATGAATGACGCTTATTTATAACTTCTTACTTCAAACTTGAACCTATAATATTACTACCTTCAAATTTAACATTTTCCCAAGAACTTTCCTTCCTAGTTCTAGCCAAAATACCTCAATTAACTGCAACCTACCTCTACTTCCTAACTAATCTACCTCAACATCACTACTTCCATCATCATATTTTTCATTGGTCCCTTTCTCATATTCTACATACCTCTTTCAGTATATACCGCACCTTATTTTAATAACCTTTCTTCTCTAACATCTTTACTGTACATATCTCAATCTCTAGTAATTTCTTCTTTACTCCTAGTCTCAATTTCAATGACTTTAGGGTCATTTATCTTATTCTACCTTATTTTCTATCATATCTCTCTTTCAAGTCCCAAAATTTTAATTTCATTCAAAGTATTTTCACCTTCCATATTCTGGGATTAGGTTCAAGTTCCTCTTACTTATCTCCTTGTCATCTACTTTCTCTCGCATGCACCCCCATGGTGATCAAATAAACTACTCCATGTTAGCTAGAGTAGGCACCATGGCCTTTTCCAAAACCAACATATTGATCAACAAGGGTAGAAACTATAAAAATTTCCCTTTGATTCCTTGAACAAAATGATCTTATGTAGTCTCAAAAGCTATGTATCCTTATACTATAAACTTTGTGATATAGCTTTTAATCATAGTATTCATCCAATAATCTACTACTCGAGACCAGATAGTATCTAGGTTACACAATCTCCTTAGCTTGTCCTCAGTCCAAATT
Organism: Torreya grandis; assembly: GCA_037957365.1. NCBI lineage: Eukaryota > Viridiplantae > Streptophyta > Pinopsida > Cupressales > Taxaceae > Torreya > Torreya grandis. Next base: position 1,335,835 of record JARHVA010003891.1, on the reverse strand, counting down.
ATAAATTATATTATCCTTAGACTAAATAAATAATATTCTAATCTAGCTAACCATGAAGCTAACAATCCAGGCAATTCACACCAAAAAATTTCATAGATTTCACCATATAGGTGTTCTTGGACAATCTCCTCTACAGTCTTTCCAAAGCCACACTTCTTTTGTAAATTTTTTAATTATCTCATCTATCCATCATTCTACATCTCTTGGACTTAGAAAACATCTCAACATAGTTCATCTAATTTGATTCCACACTCACCACACTATTGTTAACATAGATTCCCAAAATTACACCAGAACAAGCTAATTATAGGGATAACTTGCATAATGAAGAGTATAATAAGGAGTAAAAAAAATATGAAACATCCATGGTGTCTTAAATTAAATTAAATGATAGGTCAAATCAGATATAAATAGAACTAGAACCATAACTAGTATCGTATAAAATTACATAATAAAGCAAAATAGAGTATAAATTGTGCATACACCATACATAAAGGAATAATAGGATAATTATATTAATCTCTATCAACACATCAAACCAAATTCTATTACATTAAAGTAATATTTATAAAATTTTACAATCCTATTGCATATTCACCTTCTAACCTTATGAGATACAAAATGAAAGACTCTTCACATTCTCCAATCACCCGATCAAACGTACAAGGCCAAATACTTAAAAAGCTATGAAAAAGACAACATCAAACACTTTGCACATGTTTTTATCTTATATACTTTGTAGTTTTATCAATCTTTATTGTTCTTCCAATAATATAGTCTTATTCATTTCCACTTATACTATGCATTTCATTTGTGTGTGTGTGTGTGTGTGTGT
>JARHVA010003891.1:1302500-1327500 GCA_037957365.1 Torreya grandis | reverse complement strand
GAGACTTAATTATCTTTGAGGTGGTGATAGAAAAAATATTTCCTTTGGGAGTTGTCTCATGAAATTTAGGTGAATCACAATGGGGATACAATATGTCTAAAAATATATATTTTTTGTTTATAATTTTATTATTTTGGTCAAACCTAGGAGCTTTGTGTGAAAAGAGGGCTATAAAGAAAAGAGGTCTCAGAAAGGAAGTAGTTAGATTGAGAGTCATAACCTAAGGGTTGATTCATTTGATTAGATGTTTGAAGGAATATAAAATAAATTAGTTGGGTGAAATAATTAGTCTTTATGTGTACATATCACATTCAAAACCAAGTCTTAGGTCTATGAGCCAAGGAAGAAGGTAAAGTGTGAATTATGCAAAGGGAGTCAAGAAATGAAAGTTATGAATGAGAGGACGGAGTTTGAGAAAGGAAGATATTAGAGTAGAAATGGAGAGATGATGGGTTATATATCTTCAATAACAACAATATATGTGTACAAAGAGGCTATGAGCCTTAAAAAGAGAGAGATTGAGATAAAGTTCAACAGGCAAGCAATGTACCAATAGAGACAAGTTGCAAGCTACATCAGAGATGATGGAAGGTTCCAAAGGAGAAATCAAAGTCATATATATGAGTAAGGGGTTGTAGGAATATAAACCTACACCAAGTGTGATAATATCAGGTAAGATCTTGATATATATTATGATTTTGAATATTATCTAGTTACTTTTTAAGGTTATTGAAAGTTATATGTGACATTGTTAAAAATTTCATGAAGTGAAGTTGTAGGAGTACATTAAGAAAGATAATTGAAAATTTATGGTAGAGCATCCCTAATAATAGATATATAAAAAATATCCAAAGAGAGAAGAGAAAGTCCCAAGTGAGGACAAGGAAAGAGGAAGTCTTAAGTGAAGACTAGTGGTATACCCAAGTGAGGTGCAAAGAAGGTAGAGGCAAGATAGAAAAGACTTGAAAAGAGGAGATGAATAATGAGAAGGTAATAATGAAAGGGCATATATTATTTGGGGTTTACACAGAGAGAAGATGAAATATAACAAGAGAAAGAAAGAGTTAGATATTGAATAAGAAATGATAGATTTAAGGTAGAGTTTAAAAAGTATAGAGAAGGTGATGCTCATGATAGAGCAAATGTAGAAAGAAGAGAACAAAAGTGTTTGGGTTATGTAAAATAAGAAATTTAAGTGGCATATAAGGATACTTATTGAGAGAAGAAATAGGATAAATATTAGGGAAGAGAAAGAAAATAAAAGGTTGATTTGTGAGCAACTCAAGAGAAGGATTGAGTAATTTTGGATGAGTGAGGAGATTGATATGTAGGGAAAATAAGGTGATTAACACCTTGGGGAAGATGAATTGATGATGAAGGATGTTGAATATTTTTCTATCTATTATTCAAAAGAATGACCATTTCTTGGTAAAGAAGAAGAAAATGAAGCACAAGATGAGGAGCAACCAGAAGAAAGATTGTCAATATTTGAGGTACAAAGAGAGGAATATGAACCTTAAAGTTTTAAAACTAATTATTTGTGTATGTTTTTATGTGAATACAATGAATTATCATCTATTTTTTATAAGGACAAAGATAGCTTTGAGAACTAGAAGCAATCCAAGAAGAAGGAGATAGATAAATGGTATAGATAGATGGTGGCTAGTGAAAAAAAAAGCTAAAAGAGGATGTTAATAAACTAAAGATGAAAGAATAATGTCAAAAAATAATTATAAAATATTTTTAGATGACTAGAGGATATTAAAAATTCAACTTGCAGCCAAGCAAAGATGAAGAAATGAACTTACCATTCAATGACAAGAAAGAATGTGATGGGGAGATCAAGGTTGCAGCTGAACAAGTGAATAAATATAATATAATAACTGAAAATAATTTATTTTTATATGATGTAGGTCACCATAAAAAATGTATAGGAAGTCAACCATGATGTGTTGTAAAACAAATGAGAAGATATACCAACTAGAAGTACTTAAACAAACTATGAACAATAAGGAAGGAAACTATGGAATAGAGATGCAAGTGAGGAATGAGGATCAAAACTTAGAGGCAAATCATAATGAATAAAAACTAGTTATATATAACATATAATATGAGGATATCAAGGAGTTATAAAAAATTAAGTACTTCTTAAAGGTAGAAGATGAGTTGGCAAAGAAACAAACCAAGGAAAGAGGATAAAGAAATAAGAACCAACTGAGAAGAAACGAGAAATAAAAGTGGATAAGAATCAATAAGAAATTATAAAATCACTATAGAAACAATTGGAAATCAATAAAAAAAATTACAAACAAAATTTGATCAGGAGTTCAAATTCTCCCACTTGGGGAGTATGATGCAAAGCATCACAAGAAATCAATAATGTAATAATCTTAAATAGTTTCATAGTGGTCATTTATAGTTTGGTTTGGGGTGTTATGATGTTTTAGGGTCCCTTTGTATGGTTTAGAGTAATTACAAGTCCTTTAAAGTGTGTGTTTGTAGGCATTTGAAGTTTCCTACCAAAATCTCAGAATTTGAAAATTTGAATTTCCTAGACTAGCTTATGGGGTGTTTTGGAGTCTTGTGTGTAATCAAATTTTAGTAAATTTTTTTTAAAATATTATTAGAAGGTCTTAATATGTGTGTGAGTGGTATTAAAATATAATTAGTGATATAACAATTCAATATTCAATAAATTTGTTGTTATAATTGCCCTTCATACATGGAGTTAGTAAGAAAGAGGATGTTATTTGAATGTCTAATATATATAAGAATAGAATGCATGAAGTAGTCAGTGTGAGTTTTAGGTGGGTATTTTAAGTTTTAAATATATAAGTACATAATATTAATAACCTCAATATAGTTAGGAAAATATAATGAACAGATCTTGAATAACTTTGTTCTGTTGTAATTGAAGATTTTGTATAAGGTTTTATGATAAAATGAATGAAAGACAGATTGTCAAGGTGCAATTAGATATTGTGAATTTGGTGAGTTATCTACATGATTTATTGTATATTTTTTTATCTTATCAATTTATATATAGGTTATAAATTAATACACAATACAACCACGTAAGAGGTATATTTTGAAGAGTGAAAATGTAAGATAACTGAGAGTTGCTGAGGTTCATTCAAGAGGGTGAGTTAATCAAAGTATAGTGAAGTATTGGTGTATTTTTTATGATCCCTTTTATCTTTAAAATAAACCATTTGTATCTCAAAATTAAATTTGAACTTCTAAATAATCTCTCATAGTCTAATTATAAACCCCTATTCTTGTATAATCAGGAATGTGAAGGAAGATGTATGGATGATGGTGGTTTTAAGTGATTATTAAAGTGTGTTGAGATATTAAAATTATTAGTGACTTTATATTTTATGTTAATATTCCATTTTTAGTCTCAAAAAATCCTTAGAGTTGATAGAGACAACTAAATCCTTCTCTCACAATATGTTGTGTACTTAGAACCTTACAAGTTGTTGATTGGGGATGTTTGTGATTGATCAAGGTAAAATAATCATTATTAAAGTTATAAAAAGGTTTTTAAGACCCTATATAGTCATAAAATATCTTGTAGAGTCTTAAAAATCCATTAAAGTGTATAATAACACTTAGAATGTCACACAGTCCACTTTCACCATCAAAATTTTTACATATTTGCATATAGGAGCCTTTTGGAGATTGATCAAGCACATATAACTATTGGGATAAGTGAGGATAAGTGTGTAAGACCTAAAAATTATGTTTTTTTCATTTTAAGTTATGATAAAAAATCAAAAATTATATTTTTCTAAGCTCTAGACCTTACAAAGGCATGTCAAAATAAGAGCTAGTGTTTAGAGATTATAACTTGTGTTTCCTCCATACAAAATTCATGAAATTTGGTACTTTGATGTGTTTTGAATTATTATATAATATTATGGTTTTTTTAATATGGTAAAATATGGATTTGTATGAAAAATTGATGTGGCCTTGAACTAGGCCTAATGGAGCCCTTATTGTTTAGGAAGTGGTGACAAAAAAGGTATTTACCTTGGGAGTCATCTCGTGAAACTTTAGATGAAGCACAATGGGGATAAAAGGTGTCAGAATATATATATATATATAGACACACACACACACACACACATATACATACATACATATACATATACACACACACACACACACACACACACACACACACACACACACACACACACACACACACACACACACATACATACATACATATACATACATATATATATATATATATATATATATATATATATGTATATATATACATATATATGTATATATATGTATGTGTGTGTGTGTGTGTGTGTGTGTGTGTGTGTGTGTGTGTGTGTGTGTGTGTGTGTGTGTGTGTGTGTGTGTGTGTGTGTGTGTGTGTGTGTGTGTGTGTGTGTGTATGTATGTATGTATGTATATGTATATATGTATGTATATGTATATATGTGTGTGTGTGTGTGTGTGTGTGTGTATGTATATGTATATATATGTATATGTGTATATATATATGTATATACATATATATATACATATACATATATATATATATATATATACATACACACACACACATATATACATATATACATATACATACATACATACATATATATAATATATATATATATATATATATATATATAAGTTGAGGATATTGGTCATACCTAGGAGAATTATGTGAAAAGAGGGCTACAAGGAAATGAGGTCTCATAAAGTAAGGAGAAGTTGGATTGAGAGTCCTAATCTAAGGGTTGATTCATTTGCTTAGATTATTGAAAAAAGCTAAAATAGATCAGTGGGATGACCTCATGATTATTTTTGTGTAGATATCATATTAGAACCAGGTCTTAGGTCTATGAACCATGGAAGAAGTTCAAGTGTAAATTATTTCAAGAGAGTCATGAGATGAAATTTATGAATGTGAGGATGGAGTTTGAGAAAGAAATATTTCATAGTAGAGATGGAGAGATGATGGGTTATATTTTTTCAAGAATAACAAGGACTACGTATACAAAGAGGCTAGGATCATAGACAAGAGAGTTTGATAGAAAGTTTAGTAGGCAAGTAGTGTACTAATAGAGACAAGTTGTAAGCTACATCAGAGATGATGGAAGGTTCCAAAGGAGAAATCAGAGTTAGGTATATGAGTAAGGGTTTGTAGGCATAAAAACCTACACCAAAATAGAGAAAACCTTTTTATAACTTGTATTTTCAAATACAATGTTGGTGATTACTTGTTGTATGTATTTTAGGTCTTATTACATTTTTGATACACATTAAATGCACTTCATGTTGGAATTATACAACATTTACAAATTTGATTAAAAAAGAATGATCCTCAATCACTTAGATATCTTGAAGTAGAGATGAAAATTGAATAGATATAAAGATTATATCACATACATGACATTGAAACATACTTTGAACGAATGCAAATATCAACATATATATGTACAAGAAATAGTGAACATGGCCTATGGGATGACAATTTTTTCATAAACTAGATTTATAAATGGGTAAACAATTCCATTTGTGTTTTTTCCTTAACAAGCAAGAGAAAATAATTGCACGTCAAAAAAAAAATTGCCTTTGCCTTCATGTTGCGGTCTTTTTCATGATTGAAACCTAGTCTATGGACACTATGAACCATTAAATTATAATAAATTATACAATTATCCATATCCATTAAGGAAAATGCCTTTGTCAAGAACATGTACTATGCTATATTCCTATTAGGAAGAAAATGCCATGAATATGTAACTATAAGGATTGACAAAAATAATGGGAGAAATGTCATGTTGTGGCGATAGTGTATTTAATTTTTTTTTTCACTTAATAGAAAAATATTTTGACATGTGGTCTTTGCATCTCTATATAACTCAGTATTTTTGCAATGTATTTCTTTCTATAGATGTGGTAGTATACGCTTATTTTAAAACTAGTTTAATAGACAACATTATCAAAAAATTACCAACTATTGTAAATTGGCAAGCATACATTGTTAAATTATTATAACTCTATTATGATGGTGGCATAAAATGATAACTAGTTTGTTGTTCAATGGATTTCATATTTATTGAAGGTGATAGTTCGACTATGGTCTTCAACAAGTCAATAAATTGTTGAAATTTATAATCATTGTTCTCAATCAAGAGCTATATATAACATAATTGTTTTTGAAACATAGACTAAACATATACACTATGAACCATTGATATTTCAAGAAAAACTAAAGAAGAAGTTAAGTATTTTGTTGATTCTTCAAAACATTGCCCAAAAATGATTATTGCTCCAAACATTGAAATTTGCATGTGAAAAGACTATGAACATGGAACCTTATCAATGATTATGGACATTACAATAGACATTGCATCAATAAAAAGCAAAAATAGAAGATGGTTATGGTAGTGGTCAATTTATTTCTATGTAAGGTTACATTCCATTGGCATGACATAAATATTGATTTATATAAAGCAAACATTTTTAGAACTTGTCTTTTCAAATACAATGTTGGTGATTGCTTATTTGGTGTGTTTCAAGTCTTGATACATTTTTGATATACATCAACAAAACTGCATGTTAGTGTTATGAAGTATTTATGAATTTGCTTAGAAAGAAATGAACAAGATGCACTCATACCTTTACAAATGGATTTGGATTCCAAATAGATATATAGACTACATGGCACACATTAAATTTGAACATACTTTACTCGGATGCAAATTTCAACTACTTCATGCACATAAAATCGTGAACATGGCATATGGGGAAATAATTTTTGGATAAGCTGGCTTTTTAGGTGGCTAAATATTTCAATTTGTGTTTGGTCTTTGACAACCAAAAATAGTACTTGCACTTTAATGAAAACTTACAATTAGCTCCGTATTGCATTATTTTTCATGATTAGAAACACTTTTAAAAGTTTAATAATAAAAGTGTCACTTTACAATTGTCAAAATAGAAAATTGTGCAAAACCTAGGTTTAAACTTTTAAAAATACACATGAACATGGGCCCAATTTTTTTAATTTTAATGGAAAAATATTGGTTAATCTTATTAATTTTTGACAAGACATTTAACTTGTCTATTTATTTTATATTTTTTAAAAGACACATGAACTTGGGCCCAATTTTTTATTTTTAATCAAAGACTTTTGGCTAAGCTTCTTATTTTTTGACAAGACATTTATTTTTTCTTAATTTTTTAATAGTAAATATTTGAATTTCTCCATGAAACTATCTTGTCAATACTATTTAACCAATAAAAAAGTATATTTTAGAAAAAAAAATGTATTTTAAAAACCAATGTTAAACTTTGAAAAATGAAAAAATATTTGCATTGCATAATATTCAATGTAAAGTAATGTGGAAATATGATTACAATAATACCTCTACTACATCAGGACTAATAAAAACAACACTAGAAATAGATTCTTAGGCATAAATGGAAGTATACAAAATTTGATTATTGTAGGAGACACATTTTGGCATGCTACTTCTTTAAGACATTCATCAAGAAATATTTCTCAATGTTTAAAATATCATAAACTTTAGCTCTAACTTTCTTGTCTAAAGAAGCACTTTGATAAAGCTTTTCTACATTTTCATTTTCAACATTTTGAGACTCATTACCCTTCACAAAATTTTAATCATTTACATTCAAAGAGTACATGGTGACATCATTTAAAGGCATGTCATTAATATATTTTTTATAAATTACTATAAAAACTATATATATCTTTTGAATTAATTTTAGTTTTTACATCATATATTTGTCAATGAGATGTGGTAGATTGGTTAAAGTGGCTTTGTTGTGTTCAACCCCACCCAAGTTTAAATCTTGATGACATGTTAGCCTAGTTGCAGCTGATGGAGATGTTTGTGGGGCTTGTAGTGGCCATGGTGATGTTTATAGGGACTTTCATATATGTTGTGATGGTTGTAAGGGAGATATGGGCCTTCCATTTGTGTCTTAGACTAGTTCATAACTACATTTAAAAGTGTTCCGGTTCATAGCTCTAGTTTTTTAAAAGTGTTTACTAATATTTTTTTTTTAGTTTTTACACTATTATAAAAAAATTATAAAATATATTATCTTTATCAAGATATCTCTATGGTATATTACAGGGATTTCAAAAATATCTATTAGCATAGGGATTTAAAAAAAATATATGGACTATTAATTAAGTATGATACTTTTCTTAATTAAAATCGTAGATCTAATCAATTTAGGTGGCATAAATTGGAATTAAATATGAAAAATATGTGACATTAAATCACACTATAATTTTAAAAAAATAAATTAACTTATATTTTGGATCACAAAAATATGGTACTAAATTTTTAGATCTATAAGAATATAGTAAAATTAACCCTTAAATTTTGAATAATTTGAGATCTAAAACAATATGTGTGAGATCTAACCCTAGGTGGTATAACAAACATTCAAAACAATAAAAGTTCACTAAATGTAATGAGAATAAATAGAAACAACTACATGAAATACAAATAAGTATAACACTTTTAACTATGTATACCAAATAGGTGCAATATGAATATATAAAACATTAAATTTTAATTAATTTTTTTCTAATTAAATTTAAAGAGAATTCATGTATGTTTTAGAGGCATATCTTAAAACAAATAGTTTGAAGAATAATTCTAAATTTTAAGCTTTAAATGCACACCTAAAAGTGTTAGAGACATCTCACAAGAGTCTAGATCTAATTATAACTAGATGTAAAAAGTATTGTGATGCTTTCAGTAAAATTTATAAGCATTGTGATGCCTTTATTTGGTGAAAAAATGGTTTGAAACAAGTTGATTATTTTCTCATCTAATTCTAATTGCATGTTTCATCACCCTGATCTGCATGTTACACAAACTATAACTTGTAAAACATACTTTTTGTTTCATGCCATAAAATGGTCTAGATATTATAAACTTAAGGAGAACATAATGAAATTTAGGGACATGTGTTGAGTGTTATCAATGCACAATAAAAATTATATAATCACCATGCTCCTAAACGTTGAAAATTACTTAATAACACACACACACACACACACACACACACACACACACACACACACACACACACACACACACACACACACACACACACACACACACACACACACACACACACAATTATATAATTACATAAATTGAAATAACTTCATATATAAATAAAATACTAGATTATGCACTAAAATTTCTCTATGAGAAATATTAGTTTTGATAAATAATAATATTCTAATGTTTTTTTGATCTCTCAATAATACATGCAAAAATTTTAAATAGATATCTTGTTAATAGGAAATAATCATTTTGTATATTCTTAATGTGCTTATTTCTAAATTAAGTACAATGGTTAAATATATTTATAGACAATTGGATTTAAATTAGGAACCATTGGTGCACCAAAATTGAATCTTATCAATTAAAATTTGAAAAAGATAAGAAAAACTTGACAAAGAAGAAAAAGGTTACAAAAGCATCATGACACTTCTAATGGAGACCCTGAGGTAAAATAGAGAATGGGATACAGATGAGAACAACTCAAGGGTTGTGAAGAAGAATGTAGACCATAAAAAATCAATAAACACACTAATAAATTAAATTTAGACCAATAATTGATAAATAGACAAATAGACTAAAACCAAATTATTTAAAAACTAATAAATTCTTGAGAACTATTTTAAGTGTCTAAATTTCATTTTACAAATATAAATTTTTATTTACTAATATAAAGATATTCTCATAAAATTTATTATGAATAATGTATTTTATCTAGAAAGAATGTGATGGCACTAAAAGCAAATGTTAATCAAATATATATCTTAATTTATTGTATTAAAATATTTAAATTTATTTTTAATAAATATTTTGTTAATCAAATACATCTCTTAATTGATTGTATTAAAATATTTAAATTTGTTTTTAAATAAATATTTTAAAAATATTTTTTATTTTCATTGTATTTTTTATTCCTACATAATGCCTTAACATAGATTATCCCTTCAGTTTAAACTACCACACACACACACACACACATATTAATTTCTTAGTTGGTTATGTAGGACTATTTTTTGTACATTTTCAATGATTTAGTTTATTAAACATTAAGAGCCTAGTTCCATTCCACTTCCTTTTTTAAAATATTATATTATTTTAAATTATATAGTGATATTTCATTATTAGTCTTAGAATAAACTATAACATTCAATTTGATTTAACTTGGAAATAGTAGGCAGGTTATTGGCCAATGAGATGTCCTTGTTCTAGGTGCAAAAAATATGCATGACAGTTTTAGGAGGAAAGATGCAAGGTCTTTAATAAGTTGAAAAAAAAAATATGATTTGATATTCTATTATTAGAGGAAATATTTTAGACATTATGGGTTCCCTCTATTTGTTCAAGACAAGTATTGAATGCAGTTGGTAGGGTTGGGGATTGTGAGATGCCCAGTTGTGTCATCAAGTTAAATGTTTGGATTTTATGTTGTCTAGATTTAAGGGAGACTTAAATATATGGTGTTGAACTTGGTTGGTAGTAGGATGAGAAAACATGGTTTATGATCTCACCAAAGTTAGTAGGAGAATTAGAAACCTGCTAAAGTACTTGGCATTAAATCTTGGCTTGACAAGATATGAGATTGAGATGGAAAAAATTAATGACATTCATTTTAATTTCATTTTTTATGGGAATTCAAAGTAGAGACTATTAGATATTTTTATTTTATTGATTATTTTACTATTTTTCATTTGTGTTTGTGTGAAGCATTGGCAAAGAAGTTAGAGTTTTTCATAGTTATCAAGTTTGTATCTATGACTTGATTTTATTTCTATTTCGCTTATGTGTAATACCTAAGTAGTATTATTTATTTTTATATGCTTGTAGTCTAGGTATGCTCTTTTACTGGGTATTTATTTTACCATAGGGCTTTATTTTTTATATGCAGAGGTATTGGTGATACAAAAAACTAGAGTTAACTACTAGTTCAATAAGGCAAATAGTAAAAAAGGCTTTTAGGGTTCTTGTTCAGAAAAGGGTTTTATTTTTTAGTTGGAGTGAAGTAGGATCTTAGGGTTTAAGATAATTAGTTTCATTCATTTTAATTTCATTATTTTTAGGTATGTAGAAATAAGACTACTAGGGTTCAATTATCATTGTTGTCCCTGAAAATGTTAGCTCATTTTTGGGACAACATATGAACTATTCTGGTTCAACAGACCAAAATCCTCTCTTCCTTTTTCAAAAATTGTTATAAGCATTCAAGTTATTCATTATTCAAGCTTTTTCCATTTCTACAGACTCTACAGGCTTGAATCTACGAACTCTACAGGCTAAGTTCTACAGACTCATTTCTACGAACTCATTTCTATGGACTCTGCAGGCTTAAATCTACGGACTCAGTTCTACAGACTTCATAGGATGGAATCTACAGACTCATTTCTATGGACTTTGCCAGTTCTATGAACCCATTTCTATAGACTCTATAGGTTCATTTCTATGGACTCTACAGGAAAGAAACAAGCTCTCAACACTTAAGCATTTTTCAAGCTTGGTTCAACGCTTTGATTTAACTAAAAAGGTTCATTGGAAAGCTTCAAAAAAAGGATTGAACCATTGAACCACTGAACCTTGCTTCCAAAAGGTTCAATGGGTTCAAAGGTTCAATGATGTCAGCAAAAGTTCAAAGCTAAACCGCTTCAACAAGTTCAACGGCTTCAAAAGACTTAGCAAAAAGAAAAAGGCTTGAACTGTTGAACCATTGAACCTTGAACCAAAAGGGTTCAACACGGTTTGGTTCAAAGCATTTGGTTCAATGTATTTTGGTTCAAAGTGTTTAGTTCAACATTTTTGGTTCAAGCGGTTAAGTGAATGAGCGGAACACAAGAAAGCGATTGAACCATTGAACCGTTGAACCTTGAACCAAAAAGGTTCAATAGTTCAAAGGTTCAAAGGTTCAAAGTGGATGGTTCAAAGGAGTACCCTAAATCCTGAAAGGCAAAATACCCTTACAGAGGGTAGTGAACAAAAGTAGTTCAAAGGAGTGCTCAAAAGGAAAAAGTCTGAGAGCGAAAGCTGCCAAGTGTCAACATCCACAGTTTCTTCCTCGTGTCCCGTTATGACTTAGTGGATCATGAAAAGTGTCTACATCCATGCTTCAAGTTTCCATAAGCTTCATATCTTCTTTTAATAAGCTCCCCTCTGAGTCCTGTGGAAGGTGCCAAGTGGAAAATGTGGAAGGTTTCTATGTACTTTTCTAAAAATTGTGGAAGTTGCCATGTGTCCTTTGGAAAGCTCAGTGGAAGCTGCCAAGTGTCAAACTCCACAAGTTCTTTCCTTTTGTTTCATTATTTGAGTAAGGACCGTGGTGGGCCTTGGGTAAGTTGCTAAAGTGCAGTGAAAGTTGCCAAGTGTCATCTGTCGAGACTCAATTTCTAATAAGTTTCAAAGTAGTGGAATGTGCCATGTGTCCCATTCTAGCTCAGTAGAGCACGATAAGTGTCTACATCTGCATCTCAAATTTCTAATAAGTTCCAAAGCTTATTTCAATAGGCTTATCTTAGAGTCATATGGAGGGTGCCAAGTGGTGATAGTGAGATGTTGTAATATATTTTTCTACAAAGTAGTGGAAGACGCCATGTGTCCCTTAAAAATCTCAATGGAAGCTGCCAAGTGTCAACATCCACAGTTTCTTCCTTTTGTTTCATAAAGATGGTGGTGGGCCCTGGGTGAAGTGCTAAGGTCAAGTGGAGTGCGACAAGTGTCTACTTCTGTGTGGATAAAAAAGAGTCCCAAATGTTTCTACAGTGTTTCTAGGAGCTCGGTGGAAGCTGCCATGTGTCATCTTTCATGGGACTCTCAAAAGGCATCTAAAGCCTCTATAAATTTAGTAGAACGTGCCACATGTCCTCACTTATTTCATAGTGGAAAGCACCACATGTCATTTGTTAAGATCAGTGGAAAGCAGCCAAAACAAGTGGGAAAGGCATAAATGAATTGTTAAGGAGGATGATGGACCCACAGCCATCAAATTAGGGACAATCAACTAGCTGTTAGCTTTTAAATGATGATAGACCCAAACATGTCAAATTTAATGCAATGAAATAGCTATTGATCTTTGCAAGCTTAAGCACGGACCTGAACGCATTCAAAGATCTTCAAGGTGAAAGGAAGAACCATGGAGAGGAAGAACCAAAGGAATCAAAAAAGGATGAAATTTAGTAAGGAAAGGGGGAACGATGGAGAAAGATCAAAAATATCTGTGCATGGGATATGTTTCTAGAAGGTGAAGCAGTCCACCAGGTGGACATCAGAGAGCATGAACATTTAATGGTGTGGCGTATTTTTCTGCAATGAGTAGAGTAAATAGTTGTACACACATTACGAAACACATTAGGTAGCCCATATTAAAAATTGATGCTTGATTCCAGCATAGCCCATGGATAGAATTTAAAATGAATTAAAGGCATTGAATGCATCGTAAGCCATTTTTGTGAAACAAAGTGCCAAAGTCTTTCTTGGAGCACTGTATATTGGACTCTTTCTTATTGTTTCAGGGGATCTCTCTTTGTTATCAGAAACAAAACTCTACCCAAATTGAAAGGCATTACTGAGACTTTGAGCTCAGATTGTTGATCATATTTCATTATTTGAATAAGAAAACAAGTGACTTTTCAGACTTTGTGCTGGAATAGCTTGGTTGTTGGGGAAATTATTCTTATGTCTATTTCCTTAATACATTTTTTGTTCATTTAATTGAATAAGTAGAATTAGTGAAAATAATCAGAAAGGTGTCCTGAAGCCAACTATGGAGAGACTTTGTGCCCCCACAATTGCCTTTAGTGTGTTTTATTTCTATTCTTGTTTAAAGGATCTTGGGATGAATTTGTGCCCTCATTATCCTTCATATTATATTTCTATGTAAAGGACTTTGGGATGACTTTGTGCCCTCATTTTCCTTCATATCTCACTCTTGGGTAGTTGAGGTGGAGACTTTGTGCTACATCTCAGTCTGCTAGTTACTACGCCTTTGGTTACCAGTTACTTGTCACTATCTAAAATAACTCCTGTTGTTTCCTGCAAGATCACTTCTAAAAGAAGAGAAGTGCCTTCAACATTTTCACCAAGATTTTCTCCTCTGTTTGTTAACATCATCTCTAAAAAAAGAGAGATGGATGGTTTATCCTACCCCTAAGTGTTATTTTTTGCTTATATATATATATATATATATATATATATATATATATATATATATATATAGCTCCTACATATTTATAGGGAACCTCCCTTTAATGAGAGGGGAGATTTGTCCCCTTTTGATGTAGTAAACCTACACATCTAGCCAACCAATCTCCCTATGCTATGGTTGAAGAGACCTATTTTGCTCATCAGTTAGTTGGTGACAAAATATTTACCCAACAATTTTTATCAACTCCGCTAGGGATTTACATGTAATCTAAAGCCTCAAGTTTTAGATTGAAGCAGTCCCTACCCTTATCCATTATAGATTCTGGCGACTCCATTCTATGTCTTACCTATTATCATTATAGCCTTACCATCTCCTTCCACCTCCATGCCAACTGGGATAGAATGCATAGTTTGAAGCCTCAAGTTTCAAGCTGAAGTAGGGCCAGTTCTTTCTTATTTTTGTTCTATAATTTGGGAACTCCACGCTATACTACAAGCCAGAGAGCCAAAGGTATTGTTGACCATGTATTTAAGTTGGTACAACAAAGTAATTTGGATTTGTTTCCTTCACCATCTCACCTCCAATGAACCAAGAGCTTTCCTCCTACTAAAGTCAAGTCTCTATTACTAGGCAAAGCCTCCATTTCTGCTATTAATAAAGATTTGTCAATACTTACCCCTTTGAGATTTTTTATTCCACCTTTCCATAGTCATATAATGGCAGTTCAAGGTCCTTGGAGTAACTCTTTTGGCCCACTCAATTTAATTCCACCTCTACATGAGCTACCACATAGTTCAAGGAAAAATTTCTCCAAGTTCTATGGTGATGGGAAGGTTCATCCTAATGAGCATATTTCATCCTTTAGCATATCCTGTGGCATAATAGGTGTGGAGTATGAGGATGTAGTAGTTAGGCTATTTGTGGAAACTTTACAAGGTGCTACTACAGACTGGTTATATCATCTGCAGGCCCAAACTATGACTGACTAGAACACTCTCAAACCTAAATTTGAAGCTAGATTCAAACCTGTAGAAGATGTGCATGCCCTATTGGCTCAACTCACAACAAATGAAGAAGGAGCCTCATGAACCAATGAGGGATTTCATAGCCAAGGTTGACAAACTTAGGAACTAAATTCCTGTAATTGCTCAGCCAACACTTGAAAACCTCAAATGCTTCTTTATCAACTCACAACTACCTGAAGTTAGTTTTATACTAAGATGTGCTAGCCAAATAGACCTTGCTACAACTTAGGATTTAGCCACTGAGGTGGAAGATGACCTTATCTTGGTAGGGAATATAAGGAGAGATCTTAACAGAGGTAAATCTTCTTCATCTTTTGAATATCCATCTACAGGTACCACTGATCCAATGGCGCAGAAGCTGGAAAATGAGTTGCTAGCTCTTAGGAAGCAAATGGTGCAAGGGATATCTTTAGCTCCTTCATACAGAGATATGCCAAGAAGGACATTCCCCAATCAGTCATACCAAGGCAATGTTGCCAAGAATCAAGGACAGCCAAATCATCTCCCTCCCCCACAGGGGAAACTTGCCATTAAAGCAACCCCAACTAATTCAACAGTTGGACATCTCGAAACAGAATCTAATTTCTCTTTCCATCCTAAATTAAACCAAGAAAATGACATTGATCTCCTTATAGAAGGCTAATAATAATTAGCTGGTGACTCTAACATTAGTTTCCTGAATTACCAGGATGAACCTAGAGGTAAAGGTGAAGCAGTCGAGGGATCATACGTGGTATTCACCCAGTCTAAGAATCAGTCAGCCCAACAAGTTTATAAAGAAATAATAGAGGAGTGACCTCAACCAGCAATTTCAATTTCTAAATGGGGAACCACTCTACCTTTCCAGCCAAAGGACCCAGTGATTGCAGGAAAGGTAAGTACATCAAACATCTCTACACCTTCTACTTCAACTTCATAGATTAGTCTTCCCCCTCCCAAAAACCAAAAGGATGAACTCCTATCCTCTATTCCTAGTCTATTTCAGTCATTTGACATAATCAACCATGTCAAGAAGACCAAAATTCAAATGTCTAAATTTAAATTCTTGCAATCCAATCCTGAGCAGTTGGATAAGTTAATTCAGTGTGTGAAGAATAAAGTTGTCCCTATAGGACAAGATGTTAAAAAGGTAACTCATGATCCCATAAGGAACATGTCCATCCCAAACAAACTTATCATTACTCCTCCAGCTACCCCTAGGAAAATAGAGCCTTTATATGTTTCCCTATTGATAAATGGTTACAAACTGAGCAATTGCATCATATACTCAGGTGCATCTGACAATGTCATTCCTGCCAAGGTGGAAAAATCTCTTGGACTCATGTTGACCAAAACCTTTGGGAGATGTTTCTCCATGGAGAATAAAAAGGTACCTCTACTGGGACAAATCAAAGATGCCCAATTTGCATTTGCAGCATTCCCAAATAAAAGAATCAAGATGATAGTTCTGGTGGCTATTGTTCCAGTGTCATACGGCATTATTTTGGGGCAAAATTTTTGCAAGGATGTTGGTCAAGAATTGATCATGGACCTGTCTGAAGTGAGGATACTTGTCAAAGGCATCATGCAGAGGTTGCTTCTTGAAAAGGAATCAAAATATGTTGTCACTCAGACATCAGCCCCTGAAGCTCAAATTTTGTTTGAATCTTTGAGCATGGGTAATTACTTCTTAACCACAGAGGATATTCATGTTTTAGTAGATGAAAGTCCTGTAGATGACGATCTAGGAATCAACTCAGATAAGACATTAGAATAATTGGTAGGGTGCAGTATAGATGAAAAAGAATTCCCCCTTCCAAGCAAGGAGAGATATAAGAAAATTTCAATTTTTGATGATGTTTGGATCCTAAAATTTGATGGCAACAATTCTTCTAATAGTTCAGGGGCTGGGAGTGTGTTGATATCTCCTCAAGGAGATATTTTTCCTTCTTCATACAAGTTACAGCTCAACAACACCAACAACACAATTGAGTATGAATCTCTATTGCTTGGATTGAAGGCTGCTCGAGATAAAGGCATTAAACTCCTTCATGCCAAAGGAGATGCTAAACTAGTGGTTTGTCAGGTAAGGAACCTATATCAAACCAAAAATGAGAGACTATGTCATTATTGCAATCTAGTCTGGGATCAAATTGAAAGCTTTGATGCTTTCAAAATCTATGCCATATCTAATGAATTCAATGATCGAGATGATGCACTGGCTATTTCAGCAACTCTCTTAGTTCCTCACCTAGACTTTAACGGAAATAGGTACACTTTTGAATTGGTATTTCGACCAAGTGTGCCTGATAATGCCAATCATTGGCAAGTGTTCAACGGTGACAACCAAATCATCACCTTTCTGGAATAAAAAGATAGCTTTGAACAGCTTCACTTTGAAGGCAGTAAGCTCTAGAAACTTGAATCATCTCTTGAAATGAATTCAGACACAGGTGAATAATTCTTGCAGTTAAAAGGGAATAAAATTCCTAGAGGACTAGTTTCTCTTGAGAAACTATTTGACAAGCACGATAGGTTCATCAAACAGCAACAAATAGATTCAAACTCCTCCTAGGTGTTTGATCAGATAAATTTGGGTACCAAGGAAAATCTCAATATGGTGAACATTGGGAAGCGTTGTACTCCAGAGGAGAAACTCAAATTTATTGACCTGCTTCACCATTACATGGATGTTTTGGCATAATCTTATGATGATCTGAAGTCGCTCAGGCTTAAGGAAATTCACCATGAAATTACTTTCAAGGATGATTCAGTGTCTTACAAACAAAAATTCTGACGGTATAATCCAAATATATCAGGTACTATTCTATCTGAGATATAGAAAATGCTAAATGCTAGGATAATTTTCCCAATCCATCGCTCCATATGGATTGCTAACATAGTCCCTATGAGGAAGAAAAATGGAAAAATTCACATTTGTGTGGATTTTAGGAATCTGAATTAGTCATCTTTAAAGGATAACTATCCTTTGCCCATCATGGATCAAGTGCTTCAGATAGTGACCAGCTCAGAGATGTCATCAATGGTAGACAGCTTCTCAGAATACAATCAAGTCAAAGTTGGTGAAGTAGACTAGCACAAGACTGCCTTCACCACACCTTGGGGCACCTTTACTTAACAAAGAATGACATTTGGCCTGATAAATGTTGGTGCCACTTTATAGAGAGTAATGGACCTCACTTTCAAAGATGAAATGGGTAAGTTCATTTTGGTATACCTTGATGAGTTGACCATCTTTTCCAAGCATCACTCTGAACATGTGCACCATTTTCAAAAAGTGTTGGAATGCTGCTACCAAAATGGCATTTTTCTAAACCCCAAGAAGTCTATTTTTGGAGTGACAGAAGGGAAGCTTCTCAGACACATTGTATCTTGAGAAGGCATAATGATTGACTCAGAGAGAGTCAAATCCATTCAAGAGCTTACTCTACCCACAAGTAAGACTACAATTCATTCTTTCTTTGGAAAGGTGAATTTTTTATGAAGATTCATTCTTGAGTTTGCTGAGAAGACTCGTCATATTGTGGATATGATGAAAGGAAAGGCCACTTTTAGCTAGACTGACGAAGGCAAATTGGCATTCTGGGATATCAAGACAGCCATTGCCCACACCCCAATTCTAGTTTGTCTAGATTATACCAAGGATTTCATGATGTATAGTTATGCTTCTGAGCACACACTTTCAATGATTCTAGTTCAACAAAACTAAGAAGGTGTGGAATATCCCATATCTTTCATGAGCTGTCCTCTTAAAGATCATGAGCTAAAGTATTCAAATATGGAGAAGCATGCCTATGAGGTGGTCAAAGTAGTAAAGCATTTTTTCTTTTACATTCTAAACTCCCACA
This sequence comes from Torreya grandis, assembly GCA_037957365.1. Lineage (NCBI taxonomy): Eukaryota > Viridiplantae > Streptophyta > Pinopsida > Cupressales > Taxaceae > Torreya > Torreya grandis. Next base: position 1,308,407 of record JARHVA010003891.1, on the reverse strand, counting down.
CTATCACCCTAGTTCCTAATACCATAGTTAAATCCATATTAACTCAATAGGAGTTTGGAACCAAAAGGGGGAATTGGATTGCAAAACTCTAGGAGTTTGATCTAGTTATCAAATTGATGAAGCTGGTGTAGGGAAGGGGCCTTTGTCAATTGATTGCTGACAATAGACTTGAAGAAGCAGGGCATGAAGAAAAAGAAGTGAAAGACACACCAACAGTCCTCTTTGTCTCCACCACGAATGAGTGGTATTCAAGTATTGCTCATTTCCTTACTTACGGTGAGTGTCCTACCCACCTGTCTTATAAATAAAGGAGGAATGTTAAACTAAAAGCTACCAATTTTGTCCTTTGGGACAATGGCCTATACAAGAGTAGCCTTAATGGAGTGTTCCTTCACTGCATGGATAAAGTGCAGTAGAACAAACTTTTGGAATCCTTCCACAATCTATCCTATGGAGGACATTTTTTTGCACCTGTAACTACCCACAAGATTCTATGAGCTAGGTATTATTGGCCTACCCTATTTCAAGATGCATACAAATGGGTGCATAAATGTGAACTATGCCAACAGTTCATGGGAAGATCCAAATTGGCTGCATTACCTCTCAAGCTAGTAGTAATAGAAGAGCCATTTCAGCAATGGAAAATTGATTTCATTAGTGCTATAAACCCATCTTCGAGCACTGGACATGATTATGTCCTCACAGCCACAAATTACTTCACCAAGTGGGTGGAAGCTATTCCAGCCAAGCATGCCACTTCAGAATTAGTATGCAATTTCCTCAAGGAGAACATCATTTTCAAGTTTGGGATCCCAGCCAAGATTGTGACCGATAATGCAGCCTATTTATCTTCACATGAGATTACTCAGTTTTGATTTATTATGGGATTACTCTCTCCCACTCTTCTGATTATTTTCCACAAGGGAATGGCCAAGCAGAATCAAGCAATAAAAACTTGGTGACCATCATCAGGAAGCTGGTAGATGGCAACCAATGAACCTGGCACAAAGCATTATTTGATGCTTTATGGGTAGACAAAATTATGCCCAAAAGGGGGATAAGTATGTCACCTTTCCAACTTTTGTATGGTCTCAATGCAGAGATACCAATCACCCTAGAATTACCAACATTAAAATTGGCAAAGGCAGTCGAAGATCAGACATATGAAAGCTCCATCGACAAGAGGATCATGTGCTTAATTGAGCTGAATGAGTAGTGAACTATGGTGGTGGACCAAATTGTTATACATCAAAGTTTGGTGAAGAATCTATTTGACCAGAAAGCAAAATCCCATAATTTTTAGATTGGCAATCAAGTTCTGTTATGAGATAAGAGAAGAGAACCAAAGGGAATGCATGGGAAATTTGATTCCCTATGGAGAGGCCCATTTACTATTCATTAGCTCAATGGTGAAAATAGTTTCTTGCTAAAATATCAAGATGGTATGCCCTTTTTATTGCCTCACAGTGGGCAACATCTAAAGCACTTCAATCTGTGAAGTATCAGATAAGATCAAATTGTACATATGTATATTTGTATAGTCTTTAGTTCTATTTTTGTGCTTTCATTTTTGTTTTTGTCTCCTTTCTTTTTGGATAGCATGACTCCATGGCCCAATGGCATACTTCAAGGCATTGGAGATTCTGGTTTCTACTCCCCTTAGCTATTCCAAGTTTTCAATTGAAGGAAGTTCCCCAACTAGAGCCAGTTATTATCCTCAAAAATGTCAGCTCATTTTTAGGACAACATATGAACTATTCTAGTTCAATAGACCAAAATCCTCTCTTCGCTTTTCAAAAATTGTTCTAAGCATTCAAATTCTTCATTATTCAAGCTTTTTCCATTTCTACAGACTCTGTAGGCTTGAATCTATAGACTCTATAGGATAAGTTCTACGCACTCATTTCTATGGACTCTGCAGGCTTAAATCTATGGACTCAATTCTATAGACTTCGTAGGATGGAATCTACAGACTCATTTGTATAGACTCTGCTAGTTCTATGAACTAGTTTCTATGGACTCTGTAGGATCATTTCTACAGACTCTGTAGGAAAGAAACAAGCTCTCAACACTTAAGCATTTTTCAAGCTTGGTTCAATGCTTCAGGTCAACTAAAAAGGTTCATTGGCAAGCTTCAAACAAAGGATTGAACCACTAAACCCCACTTCCAAAAGGTTCAACAGGTTCAAAGGTTCAATGATGTCAGTAAAATTTCAAGTTCAACCACTTCAGTAAGTTCAACGGCTTCAAAAGACTTAGCAAAAAGAAGAAGGCTTGAACCATTGAACCGTTAAACCTTGAACCAAAAGGGTTCAATGGTTCAAAGGTTCAATGTAGTTTGGTTAAAAGCATTTGGTTCAATGTGGTTTAGTTCAAAGTGTTTGGTTCAACATGTTTGGTTCAAGCAGTCAAGTGAATGAGCGGAACACAAGAAAGTGATTGAACAATTGAACCGTTTAACCATTGAACCTTGAACCAAAAAGGTTCAATGGTTCAAAGGTTCAAAGGTTCAAAGTGGATGGTTAAAAGGAGTACCCTAAAGCCTGAAAGGCAAAATACCCTTATGGAGGGTAGTGAACAAAAGTGGTTCAAAGGAGTACCTGAAAGGAAAAAGCCTGAGAGCGGAAGCTACCAAGTGTCAACATCCACAGTTTCTTCCTCATGTCCCATTATGAATTAACAGATCATGACAAGTGTCTACATCCATGCTTCAAGTTTCCATAAGCTTCATATATTCTTTCAATAAGCTCCCCTCTAAGTCCCACGAAAGGTGCCAAGTGGAAAATGTAAAAGGTTTCTATTGCTTTTCTCAAAACTGCAGAAGTCACCATGTGTCCCTTGGAAAGCTCGACAAAAGTTGCCAAGTGTCAAATTCTACAAGTTCCTTCTTTTTGTTTCATTATTTAGGGATCGTGGTGGGCCTTGGGTAAGTTGCTAAAGTGTAGTGGAAGCTACTAAGTGTCATCTATCAAGACTCAATTTCTAATAAGTTTTAAAGTAGTGAAATGTGCCACGTGTCCCGTTCTAGCTTAGCAAAGCATGACAAGTGTCTACATCCACATCTCAGGTTTCTAATAAGTTTCAAAGCTTATTTTAATAGGCTTCTCTTAGAGTCCCATGGAGGGTGCCAAGTGGAGACAATGAGAGGTTGTAATACATTTTTCTATAAAGCAGCAGAAGATGCCACGTGTCCCTTAAAAAGCTTGGCAGAAGCTGCCAAGTGTCAACATCCATAGTTTCTTACTTTTGTTTTGTAAAGACTATGGTGGGCCTCAGGTGAAGTACTAATGGTCAAGTAGAGCATGATAAGTGTCTGCATCTACGTGGATCCAAAAGAGTCCTAAATGTTTCTACAGTGTTTCTAGGAGCTCGGTGGAAGCTGCCACATGTCATCTTCCACATGACTCTCAAAAGGCATCTAAAGCCTCTATAAGTTTAGTGAAACGTGCCACATGTCCTCACCTATTTCATAGTAGAAAGTGCATTGTGTCATTTGTTAAGATCAGTAAAAAGTGGCCAAAGCAAGTGGGAAAGACATGAAGAAATTGCTAAGGCAGATGATAGACCCATAGCCATTAGCTTTTAAACGATGATAGACCTGAACACAAATGACAGACCCATAGCCACTTTTTACTGATCTTAACAAATGACACAATGCTTTTTATACTATGTTCATTTGTTAAGATGTAAAGAAATTGCTAAGGCAGATGACAGACCCATAGCCATCAAATTAGGGACAATCAACTAGCCATTAGCTTTTAAACGATGATAGACCTGAACACATCAAATTCGTAGCAATGAAATAGCTGTTGATCTTTGCAATCTTAAGCATGGACCCAAATGTATTCAAATATCTTCAGGTCAAAAGGAAGAACCACTGAGAGGAAAAACCAAAGGAATCAAAAAAGGATGAAATACATCAAGGAAAGGGGGAACGATGGAGAAAGATAAAAAATATCTGTGCATGGGATATGTTTCTATAAGGTGAAGCGGTCCACCAGGTGGACATCAGAGAGCGCAAACATTCAATGGTGTGGCTTATTTTTATGCATTAAGTAGAGTGAACAGTTGTAAACACATCAAGTGGCCCATATTAAAAATTGACACTTGATTCCAGCATAGCCCATGGACAGAATTTAAAATGCATTAAAGGCATTGAATGCATCATAAGCCATTTTTGTGAAACAAAGCACCCAAGTCTTTCTTGGAGCACTATATATTGGACTCTCTCTTATTGTTTTGGGGGATCTCTCTCTGTTATCAAAAACAAAACTCTACCCAAATTGAAAGGCATTACTAATACTTTGAGCTCAGATTGTTGATCATATTTCGTTATTTGAATAAGAAAACAAGTGACTTTTTAGACTTTGTGCTGGAATAGCTTGGTTGTTGGGGAAATTGTTCTTATGTATGTTTCTTTAATACATTTTTTTTCCATTTAATTAAGTAGAATTAGTGAAAATAATCAGAAAGGTGTCCTAAAGGCAATTGTGGAGAAACTTTCTGCCCCCACAATTGCCTTTAGTGTGTTTTCTTTCTATTCCTATGTAAAGGATCTTGGGACAACTTTGTGCCCTCATTATCCTTCGTATTCTATTTTTGTGTAAAGGACCTTGGGATGACTTTGTGCTCTCATTGTCCTTCATATCTCACTCTTGGACAGTTGAGGTGGAGACTTTGTGCTACATCTCAGTCTACTGGTTACTACGCCTTTGGTTACCAGTTACTTGTCACTATCTAAAATAACTCTTGTTGTTTTCTGCATGATCACTTCTGAAAGAAGAGAAGTGACTTCAATGTTTTCACCAAGATTTTCTCCTCTGTTTGTTAACATCATCTCTGAAAAAAGAGAGATGGTTTATCCTACCCCTGAGTGTTATTTTCTGCTTATATATATAGTATATAGCTCTTGCATATTTATAGGGAACCTCCCCTTGATGAGAGGAGAGATTTGTCCCCTTTTGATGTAGTAAACCTACACATCTAGCCAACCAATCTCCCTATGTTGTGGTTGAAGAGACCTATTTTTCTCATCAGTTAGCTGGTGACAAAATATTCACCCAACACTTACATAATAGGTGATTATGGTATTGGATTTTATTGTAGATTGTATGGATTGGATTTGTTTTTGAGGTAAGGCATTCCATATCTTTTAATATATGCCTTATAAATTTATAGAATATTTTGATAGGCTAGGATATAGACAAAGCCTTGAAGTAAGTAATTTTCATTGGCAAAATAATAGTCTTTGAAAATCTTGCTGACAAAAAAAAGCTTAGAAAAAAATACATGGATCAACTTTGGACAAATGTGATTGTAAATGACTAAAAAAAGGAAAAAACAAACTCTTTATACATTGAATGCAAACTGTATTCATGAAGTTTAGGATTATGGATCTATATCTATTTCAAAACCAGATATCATATAATTTTGTGCTATACGTGCTCAAAAGTAATTAAATTAAAATGGATGATAGTAATTATCTTAAACCCTAGACAACCTATTTCACTTCAACAAGAAAAAAACTGTTAAGCCCTTTAGTGAACATGATCCCTAAAAAGTGTATTGTTATAATTTGACTAAATTACAAAATCAATATTCAATTTACTAATAGAAGTTTCATGGCAATGACTACACATGTGAAGAAATAAATGCTTGTTACTAAGTATTTTGGTTACAACTTTTTACTATATAGTCTTATTTAGTTACACTGATACTATGCATTGCATTGATATATATATATATATATATATATATATATATATATATATATATATATATATATATATATATATATATATATATATATATATATATATATATATATATATACACACACACACACACACACACACACACACACACACACACACACACACATATATACATATATATATACATATGCAT